>WNGS01006608.1:11729-28564 GCA_020271785.1 Procambarus virginalis | reverse complement strand
GTGCGAACGCTTGGCATACGACTCACCGTCGACATCCCTCCCGGGATGTCGACGGGAGTCGAAATCCCGGGAAGGTATGTGTTATTAGAGCATTCAACACGGAGGCAAGAGACACAGGGCGACCAAGACAAAAGAGTGTCAAAGAATACCCCAAAAGCTTGGCGGAATCTTTGTACTCAAGAGGATGACCATAAAGTGACAGAGGGACGAAGAACGACCCACTTCAGAGTAAAAGTCATGGCACAAGTCTTAGTAGTAGAGAACTTGAAGCCATGATTGGTGGCCCAAGATGACACGGCATCAATCACAAGTTGAAGCCGCCGTTGAAGGAGAGGCGAATCATCACACCGACAGCAAAGAGTAAGATCGTCAACATAAAGAGCGGAGAAGTTGCCAGAAGGAAGGGAGGAAAGAAGACCATTGAGGGCAACCAGAAAATGAGTAGTACGCAGAACACTACCTTGGGGCACACCTTCATACTGCCGAAAAGAGGCAGAAGTGGGGCACCAAGCCTGACTCTAAAGGTACGACGAGAGAGAAGCTTTGAAGGAAGAGTGGGAGATTACCACGAAGGCCAAAAGAACGAAGTTGGGACAGAATATGGTATCTCCAAGTCGTGTCATAAGCCTTTTCCAGGTCAAAAAGAACAGCAACAACCGAAGTCTTTGCCGCAAAAGCAGTACGAATATAGACCTCCAAGTTCACCTGGACATTAGTCGTGCTGCGGCACTTGCGAAAACAAATTGAGAAGGAGAGAGGTGGTGATGGTGTTCCAAGAACCAAATCAGACGGACATTTACGTACGCTCAAAGAGCTTGCAAACACAACTCGTGAGAGCAATAGGGCGGAAGTCCTTAGGGGACGTACCGAGAGACCCTGGTTTCCGAAAAGGGAGTACAAAGGCGTCGAGCCAGTCTTCAGGGATGAACGACGACTCCCAGACCTGGTTATACAGACTCGGTAAATACTGAAACGTGCACGGAGGGAGATGGCAAAGCATCTCCTAATGAACGTCATCCGAGCCTGCTGCCGTAGATCCGCAGACGGCCAGGGCAGACTGAAGTTCAGAAAGAGAGGATCGTTATAGGGAAGGCGGAGACGAGTGTGGAAATCTAAAGGATAAGATTCAAGAACAGGCTTACAAAGAAGGAAGGATTGAGGAAGATGAGAACCAGAGCTAACAGAAGAAAAGTGGGAATCCAGTTCGGCCGCGACCTGCACTGGATTCGCCACTAGAGTTCAGGAGGTGGAGAACTGGCGAGACATCTGGAACGAACTTGCCCGCAATCTTGTGGATCTTCTTCCAGATCTGTGGCAGAGGAGTATCGGACATAATTGTGGAAACATAAGATTTCCAACTCTCACTTTTCGCTGTATGGATGGTCCTACGGGCCACCGCACTTGCCTTCCGAAACAGAATAAAAGAATCTGCCGGCGGCGGTGTTTCTTCCAGGCTGCATGCTTACAACGGACAGCCCGAGCACAGTCCACATTACAGAGCATGCACTTCCGCGTGCCCCGGGAGGAAGAGCAGAGGGCAGCGTTGAAGACTGTCATAAAAAAAGTAAGAGGGCGCGAGGAAGAGGCACAGAAAAGAGGTCAGAGAGAGTACCATGGAGGGTGAATAGACACCAGTCAGCCTTGGCAAACTGCCACCTAGGGAAGGAGAGGGGAGGGTGGAAAGAGAAAAAGGAAACGAGGATGGGGAAATGATCACTTATGGAGGTCATAAAGAACCTGCCACGTGAAATCTAAGTAAAGGGACGACGAGCAGAGAGAAAGATCAAGACAGGAAAGGGTGCGAGTTCGAGAGTCCACATGAGTGGGCTCACCAGAATTCAGAAGATATAGAGAAGCGAGGACGAACGGTTCGAGAAGACGGCCTCGGGTGTTTGTCAGAACATCACCCCCAGAGGGAATGTCGACAGTTGAAATCACCCAAAAGGAGCACCGGCTCTGGCAAGGAGTCCAGAAAGTGCTCAAGATCAGGAGGGGAAAGAGGGACATTTGGACGGAGATAAACGGAACAGACCGTATACCATTTACCCACAAAAACACGGGCAGCAGAACAATGGATAGGTGACGGAAGAAGTAGGGGGACGAAGGGAATATGAGAACGAATTAAGAAAGTAGTAGAGTTATGGGCTCGAGCTCTTCCAGCAAGACCTGGTGGGGGGGGGGGAGAAAGAAAAGAATAACCACAAAAGTGACCAGGACGAGCACCAAGCATTGGTTCCTGGAGACAAACAGTGGTGTAAACTATGTAATTAGAAGTTGGAGTTCATGGAAGTTGGCATAAAATCCACGAATATTCCACTGAAGAATAGACATTATCAAAGAGAAAGGACAGTAACAGAGAACAAGAAAGAAAGGTAAAGTGGAACACAGTTTATTAAAGAATCTCAGGATCAGGGTCGGCAAAATCAGGGTTAGGGGGCATGGGTAAACTTAGTAAGGAGAGAGGGAAGGGAGCGAGAGAACAGACCAGAGGCGGACTGACGGGGTCCGGAGGAGGAGACAACTGATTGGGGCAGGCTAGGACAGTCGGAGGAGGGGGGGCAGAAATCAGGGAGTGCACCTCAGCAAGGGCAGCAACAGAGGGAATCGGGGGCGGAAGAAACCTCCTTATCTGGGACAGGGGCTCCGACCACTGAAATGGGAGGGGACATAGTGACAGTCAGAGGGAGGGGGCGAGGAAGAGAGTGAAGCCTTCTTACCCGCTGGAGAGGAAGGAGGAGAGGAGCCAGGCTTACGTTTCTGACTCGAAGAGACAGGCGTTCTAGTAACAACGTACCGGGCGACAGACTATGGTCTCAGAAGGAGAAGAGGAGCGGGAGCGAACAACACGAAGATTGCTGGGAGGAGGATGGATATCAGCCTGGACAGACAGGTGGCATGGAGGGTCAAGAGACTGGGAGGGAGGGTCGGGAAGAGAGTGGGGGGGAGATGGGGAAGAAGACAAAGGAGATACGGTGGACTGGGTAGGAAAGGGGGGAAACCCCAGATGGAGAACCAGGAGAGAGACCATCTGGCACAGGAGGCAAAGGAATAGGGGAGGAGGTGGTGGGTGTGGTCGGGTTTAAGGCCTGGAAACGGTTGTGAGACTGAGGAAGGTGGGAAGGACGAGGAGAGGTAGAACGCAACACACGAGCATAGGATACGCCCACGAAAGGGGTGAGACGACGAACTTGGCGTCTCACTTCAGGAAAAGACAGACGATCACGGTGCTTCAAGTTGAGGACGGCTTCCTCGAGTTTGCAGTGTACACACGAGCGTTAGAAGGTAGGGTGGGCCTCGCCGCAATTGAGGCAGCGAGCCTGGGGAGAAATGCACTCTGACTTAGAATGACTATCGTCCCCACACATAGTGCATAAATACACAGCACTGGTGCATTTGAGGACACCGTACCCAAACTGCCAACACTTATTGCAAAGTCTAGGAGAGGGAATGTACTCCTGAACGGAGCATCTGGCACCAGCAAGAATAATAGAGGGCAGAAGGGTCCTATCAAAGGTGATTTTGACAACTCGAAGGGGCTGACGACCACGAGGGGGTCGAGTAAACGTGTCCACCTGGAGGACAGAATGGCCTCGGGCTTCGAAGATATGTTTAATATCCTCATGGCAATCTTTGAGGTCCCGAACACCAGTTGCAACATGGTGTGGGAGGAAAACAGTGCAAACACTGGCATTTAACCGAGCGTTTTTGGAGACCCGAACAGGGGTCTCTCCAATGCAGGACAAAGCGGCTAAGCGAGTAGGTGCATCCCGAGAAGGAGCAGCGACGACATGCGTACCATAACCGGTGGAGTTAAAAGTAAGAGGCATCTACTGAATCAACAAAGTGTTTATGGAGGGAGAAATCGTCAAGAGTAGAAGAATACAGATGGTGGAGATCAAAGTATTTAGCCCACGTAGTGGGACCAAACCAGGCGTTTTAAGTATTATGGGAAGGGATCATGCGAGTGCGGCAGTGGCGGGAACGGCGTTGAAAACCCCCAGAGAGGGGGGTAAAAGGTGCAGTAGTCACAATGAGAGACGAAGCCGTGCCAGGGGACGAGGTGGTCACTACTGGGGACTGGGGACTCGACCCTACCGCAGAGGGAGGGAGGGGAGCTGAGAGGAGTAGTCAGGTCGTCGGGGCCCAATGCAGCAGGGGCTACAGGGCCTGGTCTTCCAACACACTCCGACTCGGGGGCTTGGTCGCCCACCCCACGAGCCTGAGAAGGTACAAGGAAACATTATCAGCCATGAAAACGAGGAAAACTTTCATTCACGAATATGCCCCCCACACCCTCCATGGAGCCACAATTAGAGGCAGGATACCCAACAAGAAGCTATTGCCTATCTTGCCGGGGCCGCCCAGGGGAGTGTCGTGAGTATACGCCCCACAAACGCCACCCTAAGAACCGTGAGTCCGTCGAGAGTGGGTTCAGTGACGAAAGGAGGATTGAGAATAAAAGGTTCCCCTCGCTCGAGACGTTGGGTACTACAGTTCTACGGATGCAAGAGTATGCCTCCCTCAAACACCCGGGCGTCAAAACAAAAAAAGGTTGAAAGAATAATCAAAATAGGCAAAAGGTTTGGCAGGAAATGACAATGTGATAGAAGAGGGGGAGAACAATGAAACATGAGGAAAAGGGAAAAGGGGTCTGGCAAAATTGGTAAAGGCAGCAGCAGGAGCATAAGGCTGCAAAAGGACAGGACTGACCCATGGTGCATCACACTCCAGCAGCTGCCCACCAAGCCCTCACGGCGGCAACGGGCCAGACAGTGAGGGGGAGAACCTTTACAAAACCAACCCCCATTAGGTCTGCTTGTATTTTTAGATCTTCAATGTTTTCTGATAGTTCTTCAGAGTACTCATCCAGGTAGGTGTGTATATGAGGCGAGTTAGTATAGTTGGCAATCCTCACAATTATTTAATTTTTCTCCAGAAGGCACCTAGGGTTCCCTCTATATTAATTCGCCAGCATGACCAGATTCCCTCATATGTGCCGTCTGTGAATTATCATAAGGGCAATAATGTCTTCAGGGACTGTGCGAGAAGTGCCGGGGATGTACCACTCCATTGGTGACCGAGACAGATATGTTGGGACACTTCATTTTGCCTTTACTTTCCTTGGTCATATGGTGGTTAGACTTTTGGTTGTGGTTCTCTGGCATGTTGCCACCGTTGCTTCTAATATGCGCCCATGAATACCTGCAACGGCCTGGTCAATAGCTCGTGCGGACAGATGGTCCAACTCTACCACCTAGTCATCTGTTAGCAAGATTGTAATAATCAAGTTCCATAGTCTCGAGTCTGGGTCTAGGTGGAGTTATACATCTGAATGGGGATGTTTGGAGTTGAATTATGGCTGTAATATGGTCAGAGCAAACCATCCTACCCGGGGTCACACTGCAGTGGAACATAAGGCAGTCCAGGTTAGTGGACAACGTCTAGTGTATCCCTAATGTTGCCTGCAATGTAGGTTTTGAAGTGGGGGCCCTGGCAAGTGAGGTGCCTGGTGTCACGGGGGGTGGGCCAGGGCTCTGCTAGCACTCGGCTGCTAGGGGCTCAAAGGCCGAACACTCAGCCCCTCCGACTCCCGGGATTCACCGGAGTCTCCTTGGTCCCACAGGAGAGGACCAGCAATGCCCACCTCCGCAGGTGTTTGCTTCCACCACTGAAGGGGGTGCCACTGATTCACCCTGGAAGCCCTCCAGTCAACCACAGGGAAACTGCTATCAGCAGTTCCGGCTTAGACCCGTGGAGGAGGGAAGGAAGACTCAGGCTTACCTTGTAACAATAACCTCCCTGAGTCTTGCCTACCAGACAAAAAGGTTGCAGGAACTCCTTTCCCGCCTGTCTTCTCTATCTTCTTAACAAGGTCGCCAGCTGGGTTATTATATCTGCACCCCAGCAATGCAGCTCAGTGGGTATACTCTATACTGTTCGTTGCCAGAGGGTTGCTACTCCCATAGATCTGCTACTGAACTGTCAGCCCAGGTACTCTCCCATGAAGGTCTGTGTAGCTTTATCTCTCTCTAGCCACTACGTTACTTGTTGCCACCATTCAGGCACCGATACTGATCGGATGGGTAAGGGTACACTTTTATATATGTCTGTGCTGTTTTACCACTCTCCAGGCAATAAGAACTTCCATAGGGAACGTGCTGTTCCCTAGGTGGTACTATGATAACCTTCATGTATGCTCAGAGAAATATCATAATGGAGGCACACTTAAACACAATAATAAAATGTGTGAATTTACTGACACAAATTACATGATCACACATACAATCACAAGCAATACATGAATATGAAAATAAGGATAATAAATCTGGAGATCGTCAGCAACTCTTCTTTCGCGACCTTCAGCCACTCCTTCAACTGGGCAGAAGACAGGAGTCGCACACACTCACAGAAGGGCCTATTCACCACGTCGGCACCTCTTCTTCACTGTCCTGCCGTCCACACACACTGTCCTCTCTAACAGTCCTGGGCACAAGCTGCCCTGCAGCCTATTCTACTACTAAAGTATTAATGTCATATTGCCACATACACAAGTATATATTGTGAATTATCTAGCCTACTCACGCAAGGGGTAATGGGAGGGAAAATGATCTACCTTTACATTCCTGGCTCACGACGCCTGTCCCTCGATGGTGCGAGGTTCCCACGCTTCCCGAGTCGGTCCTTCACGATCCAGGAACGTTCCACAGGTCCTCGGGTGTCGTGAAGCCTTCGCGTCGTCACCGTTCCAATCCCCGAGATTCAGCTACCCCAATCCTGGTTCACCAATGGGCACTGAGCTAATCACCATGTTCACACACTCGTCCCTTCCACGAGGCGTTGCTCCTTGTCCTAGGAATGGTGTCGTCCCTCCAACACCCTCAGTGGATGTGACCCGGTCACAGCTAGGCCCTCAACGTCCAGCGTCGCCGCCGACTATTTCCAAGTTTTGCACTCCTTTGCTCAATGAACTTGGTTCCTTTTTGCTTCCCAAAAGCGCAGGGTCTCCAATATACAAGGTGGGCTGCGATGGCTAGCTCTAATCCACTGAGAAAGGCTTGTAGAGCCTCATCTCCTTGAGAGCTGACCGAGGTGCGCCCTCTCGCCTCCACAGTCAGGTCATCTCTGACGTTGGTGCCGCCCGGGGCACTGTGACGTCACGGCGGGCTCTGATTGGTCGCCCGTGACCCAAGCCACCCAATCCGCACACGGCTAGCGTCCCTTCCAAAACGTCATATCTGCAGTAGGGGATACTCTCATTTATATCAGGGCGCCAATTTCCCCTTATTACAACTTATAATGTAACTTTCTCCCTTATCTGGCGGCCGATCTGGTCGCCACATATACCAACAGACTTCCCTGTACCTCAGAGAATCAGTAGGGAGAGTTGATATGACTCAAAGCAGGCAAACGAAAGAGATATGGGAGGGCACCGTAACACTGGTCAGCATCAAATTGAACAGTTGTCTCCCTTTGTGGTCAGCTCTCGCCGGCTGGGTGGTGAGCGTTAAGGTCACCGGCAATGATCGTTGGCTGCTGCTTATTCAAATAGCCAGTTAAAGGGAATTGAATGGAGGTAATTGGGCCTGGGAGGTAAGCAAGCCGTACAAATGATGAGGGGCCCCCATGGCTGGTCAAGAATTTCAATGCAATTATGTGACCACCTTCCACCAAGATAGTGCGATAGGAGAAGCGTCTGTATCAATTGCGGTTCCATTGTGTACATCCCTGTTCAATTTCACAGTTGAGTATCCCCAGAGGGAGCCATGTTGTTTGGGTCGGGCTGCAGTTTCATTGTGGAGAATGACGTAAGGGTTGTTACTCACCTCTAATGAGATTAGAGTATATAAAAAAAGTTTATTTGCATTATAGTTACTGCCATTATTGCGACAGACCGTTTCTTGGCGATGCTGCTTCTGTTTTGCCTGGAACTGGTTCGAGCTGACATTTGGGAGGAGGGGAAGGGATGAAGGTCACGATTCCAGGGTTACACTGGAGAACTAAGCATACTGCTCTTACATATCATGGTTTCACCTGGACCAGAACCTATTTTCACGCAACCCATCCTCAGACCAAGCCCATTCCATGCAGAGATCGACCCCAAACACGCATGAATCAATTTTAACATTTTTCTTTAACATAGGAATTCTCATTTACAAATTATTTGTTATATATTAGCATACTGTTCATATTTAGGCATTGCTTAGGTTAGGTGTTTAGTTTCTGTTGTCAATCAATGTAGTTTTAGTACATGGGTGAAGCATTTACAGTGTTGTGGTTCAAACAGAAGTCGTCAGCGAAGCACTTATTCCAGAAGTATTCGAACGTCATCAGTTTTGAGCAGCCCGTCCTTCAAACCAAGACCCAAAGTGATTCCATACACCTGCCACACCCCATGTTTATGAAAAACGGTTTACACACGATTCAACTGATGGTGTTAAAGTTCCGGAACAAGTGCTTTGCTGACGAATTTTGTTCGAACCACAACACTGTAAATGCTTTGCCCATGTATTACAAATTCAAATAATCGCGAACAGAACCTAAACACCTAACCTATGCCTATATATGCACAATATGCTAATATATATTAATTTATATTTGAGAAAATTCCCGTTTTAAATTAACAGCATGTAAAAATTTATGAATGCGTCCGAGGGATCGACCACTGGATGTAATGGACTCTAATCGAGGACGGGATGGTTTTGAATTGTGTGTAAACCTTTTTCATTAATAAATATTGGATTTGGCGGGTGCATGTAATGGACTTCGGCCTTTGTTTACGAGAACGGGCTGTTTCTCGTCAACGGTCCTATCCGAAGTGAATTGAATTATCAGGGGAAAGCACCAAACCATTTTGACTATATAGCACATACGAGTCCGAAGAGAAGTTGAAGTCTATACCATCCTGAACTACCTCGAGACCTACGACACGAGAGGCTCCCAGGACTGGTTGTCCAGAGGATCCCGCTTTCTTGGTTTCCATTATCCTGGGTGGTTTGGTGTGGATCTGGATGGGAGAGATCGCGTTGGTAGGAGGCTGTGTGTGGATGGTTGGTAGATGGTGCTGTGGAACGGATTGGTCTGGCTGGTTGCTTGGTAGTGGGCCTAAAACTAGGAGTAGGTGTGTGATTTTCCAGTCTTAGGTGTTGAGTGTGAGGAGCATCCAGGGTGGTGGAAGTACTTGTGGTCCCAGTTTCATGGATGACGAAAAGGAGGGGAAGGGTGGGGGGAAACTCGTTTCTTGGGAGGATGTTTTAGCTGGGTATTGAACTGGGTCAATGAGGGTGTAAGTGGAGTGCAAGACTAATTTTGGGAAGGTTGTCAGCACGAAGTGCATTCATAATGATGAATCTGACGATGTCCCCATTCACGGCCTCCTGTGCTATTGCAATCGGTTCGGATGACGAGTCAGACTGACTAGGAGGTTGTTGGGAATGATGCGGAGGCAGGTGGGCCTGGTTGGCAGATTGTCCCTGTTGCTGGGCGAACGAAATTGTAGCACGAGTGGGTACCCAAGTGGGATTAGGCTGTGTGTTGGGTACGTCTGTTGAGTGGTGGGCTGCTGAAGGGGGCAGAAATTGGGTCATGTGGTGGGCAGGGTTGCCCCCATGCGTTTGTCTGGCTGTGCAGTCGGTCTATAGTTTGCTTTACAGCTTGCACGTTCCTCGTCCATTTGTTTCATTACCTCTTTCCTCATCTTGCAAAATTGGGAAAATACTTTGCTCACCTTGTTGCACACTGCGCATAGTTTGTGGCTTGGGTTGAGACAGTGTAACTGGCCCCCCAGCACATATACTGCATTTCTCGTGTTGGTAAGGACAATCTTTGGTGGTGTATTCGTACTAGAAGCACTTAAAACATTGTTGTATTGGGCAATGCCTCCTCAGGGAAATTTATTCGGAAGCCAATTTGATGCCAAAGGCGGAGATGTCTGTTTAGAGTACAGCCTAGAACCTAAAGTTAATTTCAGGGTTCTTTGGAGTGATTATAAATGATGGAAGGAACCCGAACAATGAAGCTCTTCTTCAGAGCATGAAGCCCATTTGGTGGGTGCATGGCGAGTACCTGGTCTGATTCATTCCTCCTCTACATTCAGCAGTCGGTAACTGGATGCAGGTTCACATTATGTACCCACAGGACAACAACTGTCCTAGTGTGGAAGACATAACGTTATGTTCGTTGTTTGGTAGATCCCTCGAGAATCTCTCCCAGAGGTCTCCTAGGGTGGGAAGAGTCGGTAAGTAACTGGTAGCCATGGTCCCAAGGGACGAGGCTGGACCGAGTCAAAGGTATAAATCCATGTCTGTACAGGTCCAAGGGTCTAAGTATCCTGTGTGGGGTAATCTATGGCAATGGATAAATGGCTAGTTGTTAGTACAAAATCTATCGGCTTGTACAGCTTCTATCCCTAACGACAGGCTAAACATGCTACAATGATAAAACAGTTGCCCCGACTATTTGTGTGGCCAGATTGGCTCGGTGATGGGACAGGCGGGACTGTTGGCTCAATGATGACGGTTTATGTGGTACCTCTACTGCCAGTTGGACATTTTAAGTTTTCTTCTTTATTGTTGAATGTTACAGACTCGTCGCCCTTGTCAGCGGGTAGAGTGGTAGTTCCAGCGCCATTTAAGAGTCCGCACCCGAACTCCACGGGAATAGTACATAAATGTGGACAATGCCATCTGCTGGTGGTTATCTGTTACTTGCAAATGGGTAAAGATTCCTGCCTTAGTCAGCCAGAGGGGTCGTTGTGAGTGACCTCTGGTGAGGTGGCGAATCAAGACAAGCGCCACCTAGTGTGTGCTACAGAGCACAATGTCAACTCCCCAGTGGGTTAGTGGTATGTCCTAGTTTCACCAGTATCGGCTAGGTCATTGATGACGCTTTTGTGTCCACAGAGGCGACGTCTGGGGGCAGCGGTACTGGAGAGAGCAGTTCATATTGGGCAGTACACGGTCTCCCTACATGGTCCTGGAAACGACCAAGTAAGCTGCCGCCGATGAAGCAGTGTGGTAGCTGCTAGTGAGTTAGTGTTTAAAAAGATCTGCGTACCTTTGGGACTGGTTTAGGAGAGAGACTGACGACAGGGAGGTGCCTGTTGAGCAGTGCTGCTAGCTGGTCGCTAGAGGCTACTGCCAGGGGATCGCTACCCTTGTATTGGTGTGTGACCCCGCTCAGCGTGTGGCTGAGGTACTCTGCCAGCGAGTAGCTGGAGAGCAGTCGTTGGGGGTACAGGCTCCTCATGACACAGTGGGCTGACCCACGTACAGGGTGAACTCGCCGGTGTTCTTCCCAGTAAGGTTGGACACGTTACTGGACAGTGAAGAAATACTGGGGATTGATGAACTCTGCACGTGAGCACGTTTGATATTCTGAGCGAAAGGATTGTACATAGGTGCAGAAATAGCCTATCTGTTCTTTGTATATTATTTATGGTGATGGTGTACATATATACACTTAACGGTGGTGGAAAGATACATATACGAAAGATACATTGACGAAAGTCAATGTATCTTTTGGCATTGGTCAAAGATACATTGATGAAAGGAACAGTGTTTTGTTCATCCCCTCTTTTTTTATGCACTACATAGCCACTTTCTTGAAAGCATACTTCCGACTTGGGGTTGGATACTATCATTTTGGTTCTACCATCAAAGAACCCGGTTGCGACCCATAGTGGCCGTAACATAATTGGCATCCCCAGCGAGATTCGACCTCTTGTTCAGTGCGTTTGATAGGGGTGGTGAAGTAGTGCAACCCCCTGTGAATAATTCCCTGTTCGTTATTTGTTAAGACGTTAAGTGTCCTGTGCGATGCTCCGTATGAAGAGTTGAGTGTTAAGTGCAGTGTTGCGTGCTCGTGCACAGTGTTTAGTGACAATATGGCAGAGAGAGAAACCATTGACAATCTAGACAATGTTCAGGAATTTCTGAACAAGGAGGACTGTCTTGCTAGATTGAAGTATCTGGTAAAGCAGGAACTTGTGCTAATGTGCCTATTTAGAAATCAAAGTACGTGAGTGATTCCAGTGTTGAAATCTTGTCGAAGGTTCATAAGCACTTAAAGGCAGAGAAGCAGGAAAGCGAGGCACCAGGTACAAAGGAAAATGTAATGGATTCCACTGAAAAAGATGACAAAGACAGTGATGGTGAGAGTGATACTAGTGAATTGAATATCAGCCTTCTCACTGACAATGCGTGCATTGGAGGTCAATCGCGAGATAGTGAAAAAAAATAGAAATAGAACAAGAAATTAAAGAAAAGGAAATGGTTTTGAAAGTTAAGGAAATGAAACGTTTAGAATTACAAGAAAAAAGAAAAAGAGTGAAGAGCGAGAAAGGCAAGAAAAAGAGCGAGACAAGAAAAAGAAGGAAACTACATGAGTTAGAAGTGCTACGATTAGGGGGTCGGAGGAAAACAAGTAGTTTCGATCCAGTGAGGAACAAGATGGTTCCCAAATTCAATGAAAAAGAAGTGTACAAGTTCTTTGCTGCCTTCGAGAAGGTAGCCGCTTCATTAGATTGGCCAAAGGAGAATTAGGCCATCATGATCCAGTCCGTCCTGACAGGGAAGGCCCAAATTGCATACTCCACATTGTCGGTGGATGACTCCAGTGATTACGACACTGAAGGTGGTGGTGTTGATGGCCTACCAGTTGGTACCGGAATCTTACAGACAGAAGTTCCGGAACCTGAAGACGACCTCAGCATACCTTCATGGAGTTTGCAAGTATCAAGGAACGGCTATTCTACGAATGGTGCGCGTCTTGTAAGGTGGAAACGAAGGAGCAACTCGAGCAGCTCATACTACTGGAGGACTTCAAGGATTACCTATCTGGAGATTTCAAGACATACCTAGAGGAACAGCAGGTAGAGACCTTGAGTGCAAAAGCCACTATGGCCGAAGAATACATCTTGACACATAGGCCTTCTATTAGGTATGTCTCTAAGAACTACATGAAATACTCAACGAAGCCTAAGCCGGAGGATAAAACTGTTCCACGAGGTGCCGCTAAATTAACCCCAGGTAGTCCTAGAAGGATCAGTCCTAAGAGGGACGTAGTGTTGGACCTGTGGGGAAAAAGAGGGCAGATAGCTGCTAAGTGTCGTGGTAGAACAGGTAGGGAAGTTATGCTGGCGAGTTGTATGGCGCCACCAGTCGCCGACCTGTCAATAGAAGAAGAAACCAGAGTTGTTCGCCCCGTACACCTCCCAAGGGTATGTGTCAAGTGACCATTCAAGTAAGCCCGTGGTAGTACTCAGACAGCGGAGCTGCCCAGTCTCTGATTTTGGAAACATATTACCCGAGATAACATTTATTGATGCGAGACGAAAGGTTATCTTAGGCGGGTTTCCCTTAACATTTTATGCTGCCCCTTTAGTACAAGTCCATCTAAAGTCACATCTAAAAATACCCTTCAGCGGCAAGGGTACATTAGCTGTGGTGAACAATCTTCCTATAGAGGGGATTGAGGTTATCTTAGCCAACGACTTTGCTTTAGGTTTGGCGCATAACCATTCCCTGGTAATGGAAGATCCGGCACATGAAGAGGTGAGCCCAGTAGTAGCCGTGCAAAAGAGATCCCAGGCTCAATTTCGGGTACCATTGGATTTGAATATCTTGTTTGACTCTCCTACCCCACAGGTTATGATTAGCCCTTCACCAGCCTCGTTGGCCCTGACGCCTATACCCGAGCATTGGACCCGAGCAGGTCTGATAGAAGAGCAGAAGGACCCTCAAGTACAGGCGCTGGCAGACACCATGTAATCCCCTGCAAAAGGTGGTGACCTGCATTTCTGGTCAAATGAAGTACTGTGTCGCAGGTGCCCACCGAGATATTCCCAGTCAACTGAGGTAGGTAAACAGATAGTCGTCCCTGCTGTGTTCCGAGCTAAGCTGTTACACATCTCATGCCGACCGATTTGCTGGGCATTGTGGGATTTCTAAAACCTTTCATCGTCTGGCTGTGTTTCTTCTGGCCACGGATGAAGAGGGACGTACGACGCTTCTGTAAATCCTGCCACGAATGCCAGATAGCAGGGAAGGTAAACCAGCCTGTCCCCAAAGCTCCTTTGTGTCCTATACCCTCAATAGGCGAGCCCTTTGAGCACCTCATTCTTGATATAGTAGGCCCTCTTCTGCCTTCCACATCTGGGGTGCAGTATCTTCTCACGATACTAGATCGGGTTAGTAGGTACCCAGAAGCGATCCCCCTGAAAACCATCACAGCAAAAGTAGTTGTGAAACATCTCCTCTGGTTCGTCTCCCGATATGGTCTCCCAAAGACCATCCAGACGGACCATGGAACGAATTTTACCTCGTTTGTTTCGCCAACAGATCGCCGTCCTTGGGATCCAACAGATTACATCCAGTTCGTACCATCCCGAGTCGCAAGGAGTTTTGGAGTTGTTCCATCAAACACTGAAGGGCATGCTGAGCAAGTACTGCTATGAACGACAGAACAAGTGGGTTGAAGACCAACCCTACCTCCTATTTGCTGTAAGATCCGTTCCCAAAGATTCCCTGGGTGTATCCCCATTTGAAATGGACTATTGCCACTCTGTAAGAGGTCCATTGGGAAGTAGTACGGGATCATTTCCTGGACCAGGAAAACGACTTAGACGCTGTTGATTGGATGTCTACCAATAAAGGCAAGTTGTTTTCGGCATGGGAGATGGCTAAGAGAAACCTAATGAATACCCAGACCACCAGCAAGCGCAGGTATGATCTAAGAACAAAGCAAATGGATTTGAAGGTAGGGGATCTAGTGTTGGTATGTTCTCCCACGGTGACGGAGTCAAAGTGCAAAGTTTGTAGGTCCTTACCCGGTCTTGAGGAAAGTAACCAGTAATAATTATATTCTCAGCACACCAGATCGTAGAAAGTGTGAAACATTAGTCCACGTCAACATGATAAAGAAGTATCAGGGCCATGATGTTCATCCAATAACCATGGTGATGACTGGAGAGGATACAGAGGTAATGGAAGCTAAAACGACACTGAGATTTTATGTAATTTGCAGGCCCAAGTTGACGCATGTAACCAGAGGAAATCGACTATCCTTATTCAAACTAATCCCCCAATACACGACTATCTTCAAAGATGATTCAGGACTAACATCTGTCTTTCAGCACGACGTTATTCTGGACGAGGGAGTCAGGCCTATAAAACACCCCTACCGTCTCATCCCTCTGAAGTAAAAGTGGTGAAAAACGAGGTGGAATATATGTTGCAACACCATCTAATAGCCCCAAGTACAAGTACATGGTCATCCCCGATTCTACTAGTGCCCAAACCTGGTAAGAAATACTGATTATGTATTTATTATCGCCAGGTGAATAAGGTCATGGTAGCTGATACTTAGCCTCTCCCCAGAATAGAGGAATGTCTTTGTCATAGGCCAAGCTCGTTATCTAACTAAATTCGACCTATTTAAGGGCTATTGGCAGGTTCCCCTCATGGAGCAGGCCAAGCCCATCTCCGCGTTCGTGACTCCCGACGGCCTGTTTGAATGCCAGGTGATGCCGTTTGGAATGAAGAATGCAGCGTCCACCTTCCAGAGGTTGATGGGAATAGTGATGCGTGACGTAGAAAATACCCTGGTCTATATCGATGATGTTTTGATATATGATCTATGTTGGGAAGACCATCTACGTCACATAGAGGACTTCTTTAAGGCTATGCTCCAGTCAGGATTAGTAGTCAACTTGCACAAATCTGAGTTTGCTAAGACCGTCATCTTTTTAGGGCACGAGGTGGGAGGAGGATGGATTGCGCCAAAAGCCAGCAAGGAAAAAATGATCATCCAGTACCCTACACCATCTACAGGGAAGGAAATCCTGCATTTCCTAGGCATGACCGGTTTCTACCCTAAGTTTGTCCCCAATTTTTCATCTATTGCCGCCCCCTGACAATTCTTTTAAAGGGTGTGGAACTTTTATGGGGTAAACAGTGCCAGGAGGCTTTTGAGAACCTCCCCTCCCTGTCCAGCTCGTTGTTGCCGTGGAGGGGCTTGGTGGGCGGCTGCCGGAGTGTGATGCTTTTTAGGGCGGTCCCCTGCCCTTTTGTAGCTTTGTGCTCCTGCTGCTGTCTTCACAAATTTTGCTGGACACCTTTTCCTTTTTAGTTATTCTCCCCTCCTCCTCCTCTTCTTCTTTCTCTTTGTCATTTCCTGCTGACCTTGTGCCTGTTTTGATCATTCTTTTGTTTTGATGCCCGGGTGTTTGAGGAGGCATACTCTTGCACCCGTAAAACTGTAGTACCCAACGTCTCAAGCAAGGGGAAACCTTTTATTGTCAATCCTCCTTTCGTCACTGAACCTGATCTTGACGGACTGACGGTTCTTAAGGTGGCGTTTGTGGGGCATATACTCACGATGCACCCCTAGGGAAGCATGATCGGCGATAGCTTCTTGTTGGGTGTCCTGCCTCTAATTGTGGCTCCATGGTGGGTATGGGGGCAAATTCATGAATGAAAATGGCTTTTCGTCTTTGTCATCGAATGTTTCTCTTGCACCCTCTCAGGCTCGTGGGGTGGGTGACCAAGCCCCCCCCCCCCCCGAGTCAGACTGTATTGCAAGACCAGGCTCTGTAGACCCCGTTGCGTTGAGCCCCGACCTTGCTCCTCCTTTGACCCCCCTGACTTCTCCCCTTGGCTCCCCTCCCTCCCTCTGTGGTTGGGTCGAGCCACAAGCCCCCAGTAGTGACCACTTCATTCCCTGGCGCGGCTAAGGGGGTTTAAGGGTTCCAAATTTGCCCAAAAATGCAATAAATGAAAACTCGTTCGATTTCAATCAAACTTTTTGACAAGTTGTATATGAAAAGGGTATTATCTGGT
>WNGS01006608.1:0-11160 GCA_020271785.1 Procambarus virginalis | reverse complement strand
ATGCACTTCCGCGTGCCCGGGAGGAAGAGCAGAGGGCAGCGTTGAAGACTGTCATAAAAAAGTAGAGGGCCGAGGAAGAGGCACAGAAAAGAGTCAGAGAGAGTACCATGGAGGGTGAATAGACACCAGTCAGCCTTGGCAAACTGCCACTAGGAAGGAGAGGGTAGGGTGGAAAGAGAAAAAGGAGACGAGGATGGGGAAATGATCACTTATGGAGGTCATAAGAACCTGCCACGTGAAATCTAAGGGACGACGAGCAGAGAGAAGATCAAGACAGGAAGGGTGCGAGTTCGAGAGTCCACATGAGTGGGCTCACCAGAATTCAGAAGATATAGAGAAGCGAGGACGAACGGTTCGAGAAGACGGCCTCGGGTGTTTTGTCAGAACATCACCCCCAGAGGGAATGTCGACAGTTGAAATCACCCAAAAGGAGCACCGGCTCTGGCAAGGAGTCCAGAAAGTGCTCAAGATCAGGAGGGGAAAGAGGGACATTTGGACGGAGATAAACGGAATAACGACCGTATACCATTTACCCACAAAAACACGGGCAGCAGAACATGGATAGGTGACGGAAGAAGTGGGGGACGAAGGGAATATGAGAACGAATTAAGAAAGTAGTAGAGTTATGGGCTCGAGCTCTTCCAGCAGACCTGGTGGGGGGGGGGAGAAAGAAAAGAATAACCACAAAGTGACCAGGACGAGCACCAAGCATTGGTTCCTGGAGACAAACATGGTGTAACTATGTAATTAGAAGTTGGAGTTCATGGAAGTTGGCATAAAATCCACGAATATTCCACTGAAGAATAGACATTATCAAAGAGAAGGACAGTAACAGAGAACAGAGAAAGGTAAAGTGAAACACAGTTTATTAAAGAATCTCAGGATCAGGGTCGGCAAAATCAGGGTTAGGGGGCATGGGTAAACTTAGTAAGGAGAGAGGGAAGGGAGCGAGAGAACAGACCAGAGGCGGACTGACGGGTCCGGAGGAGGAGACAACTGATTGGGCAGGCTAGGACAGTCGGAGGAGGGGGGGCAGAAATCAGGGAGTGCACCTCAGCAAGGCAGCAACAGAGGGAATCGGGGCGGAAGAAACCTCCTTATCTGGGACAGGGGCTCCGACCACTGAAATGGTAGGGGACATAGTGACAGTCAGAGGGAGGGGGCGAGGAGAGAGTGAAGCCTTCTTACCCGCTGGAGAGGAAGGAGGAGAGGAGCCAGGCTTACGTTTCTGACTCGAAGAGACAGGCGTTCTAGTAACAACGTACCGGGCGACAGACTATGGTCTCAGCAGGAGAGAGGAGCGGGAGCGAACAACACGAAGATTGCTGGGAGGAGGATGGATATCAGCCTGGACAGACAGGTGGCATGGAGGGTCAAGAGACTGGGAGGGAGGGTCGGGAAGAGAGTGGGGGGAGATGGGGAAGAAGACAAAGGAGATACGGTGGACTGGGTAGGAAGGGGGAAACCCCAGATGGAGAACCAGGAGAGAGACCATCTGGCACAGGAGGCAAAGGAATAGGGGAGGAGGTGGTGGGTGTGGTCGGTTTAAGGCCTGGAAACGGTTGTGAGACTGAGGAAGGTGGGAAGGACGAGGAGAGGTAGAACGCAACACACGAGCATAGGATACGCCCACGAAAGGGGTGAGACGACGAACTTGGCGTCTCACTTCAGGAAAAGACAGACGATCACGGTGCTTCAAGTTGAGGACGGCTTCCTCGAGTTTGCAGTGTACACACGAGCGTTAGAAGGTAGGGTGGGCCTCGCCGCAATTGAGGCAGCGAGCCTGGGGAGAAATGCACTCTGACTTAGAATGACTATCGTCCCCACACATAGTGCATAAATACACAGCACTGGTGCATTTGAGGACACCGTACCCAAACTGCCAACACTTATTGCAAAGTCTAGGAGAGGGAATGTACTCCTGAACGGAGCATCTGGCACCAGCAAGAATAATAGAGGGCAGAAGGGTCCTATCAAAGTGATTTTGACAACTCGAAGGGGCTGACGACCACGAGGGGTCGAGTAAACGTGTCCACCTGGAGGACAGAATGGCCTCGGGCTTCGAAGATATGTTTAATATCCTCATGGCAATCTTTGAGGTCCCGAACACCAGTTGCAACATGGTGTGGGAGGAAACAGTGCAAACACTGGCATTTAACCGAGCGTTTTTGGAGACCCGAACAGGGGTCTCTCCAATGCAGGACAAAGCGGCTAAGCGAGTAGGTGCATCCCGAGAAGGAGCAGCGACGACATGCGTACCATAACCGGTGGAGTTAAAAGTAAGAGGCATCTACTGAATCAACAAAGTGTTTATGGAGGGAGAAATCGTCAAGAGTAGAAGAATACAGATGGTGGAGATCAAAGTATTTAGCCCACGTAGTGGGACCAAACCAGGCGTTTTAAGTATTATGGGAAGGGATCATGCGAGTGCGGCAGTGGCGGGAACGGCGTTGAAAACCCCCAGAGAGGGGGTAAAAGGTGCAGTAGTCACAATGAGAGACGAAGCCGTGCCAGGGGACGAGGTGGTCACTACTGGGGACTCGACCCTACCGCAGAGGGAGGGAGGGGAGCTGAGAGGAGTAGTCAGGTCGTCAGGGCCCAATGCAGCAGGGGCTACAGGGCCTGGTCTTCCAACACACTCCGACTCGGGGGCTTGGTCGCCCACCCCACGAGCCTGAGAAGGTACAAGGAAACATTATCAGCCATGAAAACGAGGAAAACTTTCATTCACGAATATGCCCCCCACACCCTCCATGGAGCCACAATTAGAGGCAGGATACCCAACAAAAAGCTATTGCCTATCTTGCCGGGGCCGCCCAGAGGAGTGTCGTGAGTATACGCCCCACAAACGCCACCCTAAGAACCGTGAGTCCGTCGAGAGTGGGTTCAGTGACGAAAGGAGGATTGAGAATAAAAGGTTCCCCTCGCTCGAGACGTTGGGTACTACAGTTCTACGGATGCAAGAGTATGCCTCCCTCAAACACCCGGGCGTCAAAACAAAAAAAGGTTGAAAGAATAATCAAAATAGGCAAAAGGTTTGGCAGGAAATGACAATGTGATAGAAGAGGGGGAGAACAATGAAACATGAGGAAAAGGGAAAAGGGGTCTGGCAAAATTGGTAAAGGCAGCAGCAGGAGCATAAGGCTGCAAAAGGACAGGACTGACCCATGGTGCATCACACTCCAGCAGCTGCCCACCAAGCCCTCACGGCGGCAACGGGCCAGACAGTGAGGGGGAGAACCTTTACAAAACCAACCCCCATTAGGTCTGCTTGTATTTTTAGATCTTCAATGTTTTCTGATAGTTCTTCAGAGTACTCATCCAGGTAGGTGTGTATATGAGGCGAGTTAGTATAGTTGGCAATCCTCACAATTATTTAATTTTTCTCCAGAAGGCACCTAGGGTTCCCTCTATATTAATTCGCCAGCATGACCAGATTCCCTCATATGTGCCGTCTGTGAATTATCATAAGGGCAATAATGTCTTCAGGGACTGTGCGAGAAGTGCCGGGGATGTACCACTCCATTGGTGACCGAGACAGATATGTTGGGACACTTCATTTTGCCTTTACTTTCCTTGGTCATATGGTGGTTAGACTTTTGGTTGTGGTTCTCTGGCATGTTGCCACCGTTGCTTCTAATATGCGCCCATGAATACCTGCAACGGCCTGGTCAATAGCTCGTGCGGACAGATGGTCCAACTCTACCACCTAGTCATCTGTTAGCAAGATTGTAATAATCAAGTTCCATAGTCTCGAGTCTGGGTCTAGGTGGAGTTATACATCTGAATGGGGATGTTTGGAGTTGAATTATGGCTGTAATATGGTCAGAGCAAACCATCCTACCCGGGGTCACACTGCAGTGGAACATAAGGCAGTCCAGGTTAGTGGACAACGTCTAGTGTATCCCTAATGTTGCCTGCAATGTAGGTTTTGAAGTGGGGGCCCTGGCAAGTGAGGTGCCTGGTGTCACGGGGGGTGGGCCAGGGCTCTGCTAGCACTCGGCTGCTAGGGGCTCAAAGGCCGAACACTCAGCCCCTCCGACTCCCGGGATTCACCGGAGTCTCCTTGGTCCCACAGGAGAGGACCAGCAATGCCCACCTCCGCAGGTGTTTGCTTCCACCACTGAAGGGGGTGCCACTGATTCACCCTGGAAGCCCTCCAGTCAACCACAGGGAAACTGCTATCAGCAGTTCCGGCTTAGACCCGTGGAGGAGGGAAGGAAGACTCAGGCTTACCTTGTAACAATAACCTCCCTGAGTCTTGCCTACCAGACAAAAAGGTTGCAGGAACTCCTTTCCCGCCTGTCTTCTCTATCTTCTTCTTAACAAGGTCGCCAGCTGGGTTATTATATCTGCACCCCAGCAATGCAGCTCAGTGGGTATACTCTATACTGTTCGTTGCCAGAGGGTTGCTACTCCCATAGATCTGCTACTGAACTGTCAGCCCAGGTACTCTCCCATGAAGGTCTGTGTAGCTTTATCTCTCTCTAGCCACTACGTTACTTGTTGCCACCATTCAGGCACCGATACTGATCGGATGGGTAAGGGTACACTTTTATATATGTCTGTGCTGTTTTACCACTCTCCAGGCAATAAGAACTTCCATAGGGAACGTGCTGTTCCCTAGGTGGTACTATGATAACCTTCATGTATGCTCAGAGAAATATCATAATGGAGGCACACTTAAACACAATAATAAAATGTGTGAATTTACTGACACAAATTACATGATCACACATACAATCACAAGCAATACATGAATATGAAAATAAGGATAATAAATCTGGAGATCGTCAGCAACTCTTCTTTCGCGACCTTCAGCCACTCCTTCAACTGGGCAGAAGACAGGAGTCGCACACACTCACAGAAGGGCCTATTCACCACGTCGGCACCTCTTCTTCACTGTCCTGCCGTCCACACACACTGTCCTCTCTAACAGTCCTGGGCACAAGCTGCCCTGCAGCCTATTCTACTACTAAAGTATTAATGTCATATTGCCACATACACAAGTATATATTGTGAATTATCTAGCCTACTCACGCAAGGGGTAATGGGAGGGAAAATGATCTACCTTTACATTCCTGGCTCACGACGCCTGTCCCTCGATGGTGCGAGGTTCCCACGCTTCCCGAGTCGGTCCTTCACGATCCAGGAACGTTCCACAGGTCCTCGGGTGTCGTGAAGCCTTCGCGTCGTCACCGTTCCAATCCCCGAGATTCAGCTACCCCAATCCTGGTTCACCAATGGGCACTGAGCTAATCACCATGTTCACACACTCGTCCCTTCCACGAGGCGTTGCTCCTTGTCCTAGGAATGGTGTCGTCCCTCCAACACCCTCAGTGGATGTGACCCGGTCACAGCTAGGCCCTCAACGTCCAGCGTCGCCGCCGACTATTTCCAAGTTTTGCACTCCTTTGCTCAATGAACTTGGTTCCTTTTTGCTTCCCAAAAGCGCAGGGTCTCCAATATACAAGGTGGGCTGCGATGGCTAGCTCTAATCCACTGAGAAAGGCTTGTAGAGCCTCATCTCCTTGAGAGCTGACCGAGGTGCGCCCTCTCGCCTCCACAGTCAGGTCATCTCTGACGTTGGTGCCGCCCGGGGCACTGTGACGTCACGGCGGGCTCTGATTGGTCGCCCGTGACCCAAGCCACCCAATCCGCACACGGCTAGCGTCCCTTCCAAAACGTCATATCTGCAGTAGGGGATACTCTCATTTATATCAGGGCGCCAATTTCCCCTTATTACAACTTATAATGTAACTTTCTCCCTTATCTGGCGGCCGATCTGGTCGCCACATATACCAACAGACTTCCCTGTACCTCAGAGAATCAGTAGGGAGAGTTGATATGACTCAAAGCAGGCAAACGAAAGAGATATGGGAGGGCACCGTAACACTGGTCAGCATTAAATTGAACAGTTGTCTCCCTTTGTGGTCAGCTCTCGCCGGCTGGGTGGTGAGCGTTAAGGTCACCGGCAATGATCGTTGGCTGCTGCTTATTCAAATAGCCAGTTAAAGGGAATTGAATGGAGGTAATTGGGCCTGGGAGGTAAGCAAGCCGTACAAATGATGAGGGGCCCCCATGGCTGGTCAAGAATTTCAATGCAATTATGTGACCACCTTCCACCAAGATAGTGCGATAGGAGAAGCGTCTGTATCAATTGCGGTTCCATTGTGTACATCCCTGTTCAATTTCACAGTTGAGTATCCCCAGAGGGAGCCATGTTGTTTGGGTCGGGCTGCAGTTTCATTGTGGAGAATGACGTAAGGGTTGTTACTCACCTCTAATGAGATTAGAGTATATAAAAAAAATGTTTATTTGCATTATAGTTACTGCCATTATTGCGACAGACCGTTTCTTGGCGATGCTGCTTCTGTTTTGCCTGGAACTGGTTCGAGCTGACATTTGGGAGGAGGGGAAGGGATGAAGGTCACGATTCCAGGGTTACACTGGAGAACTAAGCATACTGCTCTTACATATCATGGTTTCACCTGGACCAGAACCTATTTTCACGCAACCCATCCTCAGACCAAGCCCATTCCATGCAGAGATCGACCCCAAACACGCATGAATCAATTTTAACATTTTTCTTTAACATAGGAATTCTCATTTACAAATTATTTGTTATATATTAGCATACTGTTCATATTTAGGCATTGCTTAGGTTAGGTGTTTAGTTTCTGTTGTCAATCAATGTAGTTTTAGTACATGGGTGAAGCATTTACAGTGTTGTGGTTCAAACAGAAGTCGTCAGCGAAGCACTTATTCCAGAAGTATTCGAACGTCATCAGTTTTGAGCAGCCCGTCCTTCAAACCAAGACCCAAAGTGATTCCATACACCTGCCACACCCCATGTTTATGAAAACGGTTTACACACGATTCAACTGATGGTGTTAAAGTTCCGGAACAAGTGCTTTGCTGACGAATTTTGTTCGAACCACAACACTGTAAATGCTTTGCCCATGTATTACAAATTCAAATAATCGCGAACAGAACCTAAACACCTAACCTATGCCTATATATGCACAATATGCTAATATATATTAATTTATATTTGAGAAAATTCCCGTTTTAAATTAACAGCATGTAAAAATTTATGAATGCGTCCGAGGGATCGACCACTGGATGTAATGGACTCTAATCGAGGACGGGATGGTTTTGAATTGTGTGTAAACCTTTTTCATTAATAAATATTGGATTTGGCGGGTGCATGTAATGGACTTCGGCCTTTGTTTACGAGAACGGGCTGTTTCTCGTCAACGGTCCTATCCGAAGTGAATTGAATTATCAGGGGAAAGCACCAAACCATTTTGACTATATAGCACATACGAGTCCGAAGAGAAGTTGAAGTCTATACCATCCTGAACTACCTCGAGACCTACGACACGAGAGGCTCCCAGGACTGGTTGTCCAGAGGATCCCGCTTTCTTGGTTTCCATTATCCTGGGTGGTTTGGTGTGGATCTGGATGGGAGAGAGATCGCGTTGGTAGGAGGCTGTGTGTGGATGGTTGGTAGATGGTGCTGTGGAACGGATTGGTCTGGCTGGTTGCTTGGTAGTGGGCCTAAAACTAGGAGTAGGTGTGTGATTTTCCAGTCTTAGGTGTTGAGTGTGAGGAGCATCCAGGGTGGTGGAAGTACTTGTGGTCCCTGGTTGATACCTGGTTGATGGGGTTCTGGGAGTTCTTCTACTCCCCAAGCCCGGCCCGAGGCCAGGCTCGACTTGTGAGAGTTTGATCCACCAGGCTGTTGCTTGGAGCGGCCCGCAGAGCCACATACCCACCACAGCCCGGCTGATCCGGGACTTCTCTTAGGAAACAGTCCAGTTTTCTCTTGAAGATGTCCACGGTTGTTCCGGCAATATTTCTTATAGTCGCTGGGAGGACGTTGAACAACCGCGGACCTCTGATGTTTATACAGTGTTCTCTGATTGTGCCTATGGCACCTCTGCTCTTCACTGGTTCAATCTTGCATTTTCTTCCATATCGTTCACTCCAGTACGTTGTTATTTTACTGTGCAGATTTGGGACCTGGCCCTCCAGTATTTTCCACGTGTATATTATTTGGTATCTCTCTCGTCTCCTTTCTAGAGAGTACATTTGGAGAGCTTTGAGACGATCCCAATAATTTAGGTGTTTTATCTCGTCTATGCGTGCCGTATATGTTCTCTGTATTCCCTCTATTTCAGCAATCTCTCCTGCTCTGAAGGGGGAAGTGAGTACTGAGCAGTATTCGAGACGGGACAACACAAGTGACTTGAAGAGTACAACCATTGTGATGGGACTGGATTTGAAAGTTCTCGTAATCCATCCGATCATTTTTCTGGCTGATGCGATATTTGCTTGGTTATGCTCCCTAAACGTTAGATCGTCGGACATCATTATTCCCAAATCCTTGACATGCTGTTTTTCTACTATGGGAAGATTTGATTGTGTTTTGTACCCTGTATTATGTTTCAGATCCTCATTTTTGCCGTACCTGAGTACCTGAAATTTATCACTGTTAAACATCATATTATTTTCTGCTGCCCAATCGAAAACTTTGTTGACATCTGTTTGTAGTTTTTCAATGTCTTCAGCAGAGGTAATTTTCATGCTGATTTTTGTGTCATCTGCGAAGGATGACACGAAGCTGTGACGTGTATTTTTGTCTATATCAGATATGAGAATAAGGAACAGTAGCGGTGCAAGGACTGTACCTTGAGGTACAGAGCTTTTAACATCGCTTGGACTCGATTTTATCTGATTGACTGTTACTCTTTGTGTTCTGTTCGACAGGAAATTGAGTATCCAGCGTCCTACTTTTCCAGTTATTCCCATTGACCTCATTTTGTGAGCTATCACCCCATGGTCACATTTGTCGAAAGCCTTTGCAAAGTCTGTGTATACAACATCTGCATTTTGCTTTTCTTCTAGGGCTTCTGTGATTTTGTCATAGTGGTTGAGTAACTGTGACAGACAGGATCTTCCCGCTCTAAATCCATGTTGTCCTGGATTGTGCAATTCATTGTTTTCATAAAACTAGAAATTTGATTCCTAATCACTCTTTCAAACACTTTTATTATGTGTGATGTTAGTGCAACTGGCCTATAATTTTTTGCCAAGGCTTTACTCCCCCCCTTGTGCAACGGAGCTATATCTGCAGATTTAAGTGCTGCTGGTATCTCCCCTGTATCCAGGCTCTTTCTCCATATTACGCTGAGTGCTCTCGCTACTGGTACTTTACATTTCTTTATGAATATTGAATTCCATGAGTCAGGCCCAGGGGCTGAGTGCATGGGCATATTGTCAATTTCTCTTTCAAAGTCTTCCGAGTTTGTGGTAATATCCGTTATATTATCTGCAGCTTGAATGTCATTCATAAAGAAGCTGTCTGGGTCATCAACTTTCATGTTGTTAATTGGTGTGCTAAACATAGCCTCATACTGGCTTCTTAGAATTTCACTAATCTCTTTGTTGTCCTCTGTGTACGTACCTTCATTTGTAATTAACGGTCCAATACTGGTCGAGGTTTGGATTTTGATTTAGCGTATGTGAAAAAATATTTCGGATTTTTCCTTATCTCTTGTATAGCTCTCTGTTCCAATTCCATTCCTCAGACTCATATGATCGCTTCAACGTTTGTTCGATTTCTTCGATCTCCCTGCTTAGGCTTATTTTCCTTGCTTGTGATAGTTGTGTCTGCCGAAGCATTTCCGTAATTTTTTTCCTCCTGTACAGTCGTCTGCGTTCTCTTTCTAGAGTGTTCTCTTTCTGCCCCTCCTCACCGGCACGTGCTTCAAGCAGACCTTGTAAGCTTCAGCTGTCAGTTGAGCTATTCCCTGTGTGGGAGTTTTGTCGCTTAAGACCGTCTCCCATTGAATGGTTGAAAGGTCTACATTTATTTTTTCCCAGTCAATCCTCTTATTGTTGAAATTGAATTGATTGAATATTCCTTCTCGCTTGTTGGGTCTCTTAGATCTACTACCGTTATTTATGCTAGTTCGCACTTCAATGAGCTTATGGTCTGAGTATGAAGTATCTGAGATTGTTATGTCTCTGATTAGTTCATCATTGTTTGTGAATAACAAGTCTAGTGTGTTTTCGTTCCTAGTTGGTTCTGTAATCTGTTGATTGAGCGAGAATTTGTCACAGAATCTCAAAAGTTCTCTGACCTGTGGCTGGTTATTTCCCGGGTCATTCCCTGCTATGATATTTGTGTTTGCCATTCTCCATCTTAGACTCGGTAAATTGAAATCTCCAAGGAAGATAATATCTGGAGCTGGGTTTGCTAGGTCATCAAGTATGTTCTCTATTTTGTGCATCTGCTCTGTGAATTCTCAACCGTTGTATCTGGCGGTTTATATATTAAAATAATAATTAGGTTTAGTTTCTCTACCTTAATTCCAAGTACCTCTACCACCTCATTAGTTGAGTTTAGTAGTTCTGTGCATACCAGGTCCTCTTTAATATACAGACCTACTCCCCCATTTGACCTAGTTTTTTCTATCACATCTGTATAAATTATAATTTGGAATCCAGATTTCACCATCCATGTAATCTTTGTATGAGTTTCCGTGAATGCCCCAAATATGGAGTTTGACTCTAATAGGAGACCATTTATGAACTTGACTTTATTTCTTGACTTTGGCTTTAGACCTTGAATGTTTGCAAAAATGAATGATTGTCCATATTGTGTGTCACTTCTGGAAGGTTTTGGTGGTTCTCCCTCCTCTCTACCCTGACCCAGGGTGTGTTGTTGTGGCAATGGTTTGTCCAGTTTTGGAAAGTGATATTGGGGAGTGTGGTAGTCTCTGTGTAGTTGGGGGGTGTAGTATGTGTGGGCTTGATGACGAAATGTAGTCCAGTCTCGGGCATTTCCCCCTCTCCATCCGTACTCCTGCCACGTTTCTGCCTGTCTGTTTCTCCCTCTGTTTCTGCCTGCTCTAAAAAAAATGTTCAGGGCTATTATATTGGACTTCTCCTCTCTTATATAGCGCTGTGTACCCCTGACGTGGAAATCGGGGCAATGAAGATCGTAGCATTTCCTCTCATTAACTGAGAGTTTGCATAGCTAAGGGTGAAAATATCTACACTCAGTATCAAAACGACATCTGCCTTTCCCTAACCAGTCCCGGCATTTCCGTGGGTGCATGAATGAGCATTCCGTGCCTCTGGGCCCAT
>WNGS01006606.1:0-13653 GCA_020271785.1 Procambarus virginalis | reverse complement strand
AACAAGTTGTGTATAAAGCGAGGGTAGAAATAGCCTAAGCTTCTTTATCCCTTCGAGATGTATTTCTTCTTGTCTCAATAAACTTACTTGAACTTGAACTTGTGTATAAGTATTTTAGTGTACAATATTACTAGAGTTACGCTTAAAATAATAACAAAGGGAGTTGTTTCTGTGATGTCACGCAGCGGCAGCGACGAAGTACACAAGCGTCAATTTTTCACACCGCACTCTAACTCCGTCTATTTTTGGCGGAACCGTCGATTCCAATGTGTTCCGAGCGTTGGCCGGCTTGTGAGTATATTTTAAGATATTCTATAACATATTGCATGAGTAGTTGTACAAGTATGGCTTCTTGTACTTGGGTAATTAGTCGGGGAGGCTGTGTGTAAGTGGCTTTGGGGGGAATGTACCAATTAATCGCCAATGTATTTATGCAATTGGCCGTTCCCCGCGCACCAGATACGTACAGTATATCTAATTTTTATTCCTGCCACTAATCTGCATTACAGAATCAATAATTACTGTATTAATTTACATCTACCTTATGATCATAGTTTACTAACAGTCTCTTGTACATTTACAGATCCAAAGTATCAGACTAAACATCACAGCTTTATTAGGTCAAAGGTCAAGCCTGTTTTACCTGATAGTAAAACAGGCTATTCCATATAACAACTGTCTCATATAATGCAGCGAGTATATACCGATTTTATACACGATCAGCGCTTGAAATATATTCCAAACCTGCAACTCATCGACCCAAACTAACCTTCTCATATCAAATAAAGTTCATTATACCTAACGTCTGCCCCCAACCACAGAGATAAGCCTACATTGTCAACACGCAGGATCACAATAGCGTGAGCATCAAATGAACAAATCCACAAGTGGGGGATAGATCCGTGGTAGGTCACGTTGATTTCCCGGTTGCAATTCTTTTACCATGTCGTAGCTCAGTCGATTAAGGCAGCGTCTGGGATCCTCTCGGACGTAGGTTCGAACCCTCGCCACGGCCCTTGTGGATTTGTTCTACATTATGAATATCTGATGGGAACGCTAGACTTGTGATCCTGTGGCCCTGAGTTCGATCCCAGGCGCCGGCGAGAAACAATGGGCGGAGTTTCTTTCCCCTATGCCCCTGTTACCTAGCAGTAAATAGGTACCTGGGTGTTAGTCAGCTGTCACGGTGCTTTCTGGGGGTGGAGGCCTGGTCGAGGACCGGGCCGCGGGGGACACTAAAAAAAAAGCCCTGAAATCATCTCAAGATAACCCCTAGCGACCATGATGTTATCGTAGTACAGATGGACCCATTATGCTGTGGACGGACACATTATGCTGTGGATGGACAATTATGCTGTGGATGGACACATTTAATTAAATCAAATGTTTATTCAGATAAAAAATACATACATACAAGATGAGTTACAAACATAATGTTGGATATCTAGATAGAGCTAGAACATACAGTGTCCTAAAGCCACTAATACGCACAGCGTTTCGGACAAAGCAAGCTGGACACTATGCTTGTATGTTTGTACAAATATACAAAACTCAACTATTTCGGAGATGGAACTCTATAAAAGTAAGCCAGACGTATTTCAACTTTAGAGCAGTTAAATACAATTTATTTTCCTCTTGATGACCTAGAGAGAGATCACCAAACACGAATTTGTATATACTTCCTAACGTGGTCACCCGCGACTAATGGTTTGACGATATGGAGCTTGAAAACAAAAAATTACTAAATGGCAGTGTAAAACTCAGTTGACAAATTATATAAATCACAAGAAACTATATATAAATATATAATTATATATAATTATATAATTATATAAAACGCAAGAAATATAAGAACAATTGGTACGTGATCTATATTTAAAAGTTACAGATAATTAACGAGAATTTCATCCTTCGAGAGGAACAAGCTCAGATGACGGTGATGAATTGTTCTTAATGAACGCGTTTCAAGCAACACCACTACACCACCACCACTACACCGCCACCACCACTACACCGCCACCACCACTACACCGCCACCACCACTACACTGCCCCCACCACTACACCACCACCACCACTACACTGCCACCACCACTACACCACCACCACCACTACACCGCCACCACCACTACACCGCCACCACCACTACACCGCCACCACCACTACACCGCCACCACCACTACACCGCCACCACCACTACACCGCCACCACCACTACACCACCACCACCACTACACCGCCACCACCACTACACCTCCACCACCACTACACCACCACCACCACTACACCGCCACCACCACTACACCGCCACCACCACTACACCACCACCACCACTACACCACCACCACCACTACACCGCCACCACCACTACACCGCCACCACCACTACACCGCCACCACCACTACACCAGTAAGAGAGTCAAGTTACGACAATAGGTTAATAGAATTAAGTCTTAGAACCTCAGACCATAGAAGAACAGAGGGAATATGATCACAACATACAAAATAATGATAGGGAAAATATAAGGTGGACAAGGATTCCCTGTACAAATTGAGAGAAAGTTAATGACAAGAGAACACAGGTGGAAGCTTGAAACGCAAATGAACCGAAGGAATGTAAGGAAAATACTCGTACCTCTACGGATGGTCAACACGTGGAATGCTCTAAAAGAAGAAGTCGTAGAAGCCACCTCCATCCACAACTTTAAGACCAGGACAACGAATTTAAATGTGGGAATAGTTAAATTGAAACGCAATTGGCACAAGACTAGTAGGCAGGGCATAAAAAGTTATAGACCTCACTTCCCCGTAGACACCGATAGGTAAGGTAAATACACTACACCACCACTACACCACCACTACAATACCACTACACCACCACCACCACCACCACCACCACTGCACCACCACGACACCATCACCACCACCACCACCACTGCACCACCACGACACCATCACCACCACCACCACCACTGCACCACCACCACCACCACCACCACCACTGCACCACCACGACACCATCACCACCCCCACCACCACTGCACCACCACGACACCATCACCATCACGGCACTACCACCACCAATTAGGACAATTATAGACTCAATATAAGTAAAAAACAAACTCTACTCAAGGGACAGATTTCATAGTCGGCTATTTTACGGTCGGAGTATTTTCCAGAGGCTGGGAGGGGAGGGGATGGGAGGGGAGGGGAGGGGAGGGAAGGGGAGGGAAGGGCAAGGAAAGAGGGGATGGGAAGCAGGGAGAGAGGTAATGGGAGGCAGGGTGGGGGGGAGGGGAAAAAAAGTCAGGAAGGGAGGGAATGTATGGCTGGGCGGGAGGGGCAGTGAGGGCTAGGCTGGAATTAAGGAAGGGGGAAGAGAGCCAAAGACATGAAAAAGGGAAAATTTGTTGAACTATCGGAACCATTCTTCGTTTTCTGTGAGCCTAAGGCCCGCTCCTAAGTATGCAGACCCGTCATGGAACCCCCAACTTGTCAAAGCACAAAAACGAAACTAGAAAAAGTTTACAGGAACTCAACAAAAAAGAGCTTGGTTTACAACAAAGCTTTTTTTCGAAATTGAAGACCCTGAGCTATGAATTAACACCAGACATTCCACCAGAAGAAAAAAAAAGATGGAAAACGTGGGGCATGATAACGACATACAAGATACAAAAGGGGAATTAACAAAGACACAGACGAGTAGCAGAGATCCTCAGTGTTTAGAATTATCAATGAGGGGATTAGAAGGAGCGGTTAAATCAAACACATTACCACATTACGCAATTTTAATTGTAAATATAGGAAAGCGAGAGAACAGCCATTGCATTAGTTTCCAAAACTGTCGATAGGCGTAGCCAGCAGCTGACCCACAACCATGCAAGCACGTCTAGTTGAACACGTCTGAGCGAGTATCGCATAACAAAAAAGAATTGAATAGAGACAGCTCAACTTTAAACAATAATTTCGTTTTCTATGATTTAGTTTTATGCGTTTAGGTTTTCTGTGTTTCCCTACGTATAGGAATCGGTAACTCTCCTAAAAAAACAAAAAGATTTGAGAGAACCCACAGTCCTACAAAGATACACAGACCAATTGGACACAACCATAGAGAGATACACAGACCAATTGGACACAATTATACAGAGATACACAGACCAACTGGACAGTGAGAGCAAGAATGTCACCAAATTAACGCACAGGTACGAAAGAAGTGGATTACGATACCCAGTGAACGAGGCTCAGCTTACGCAAGCTGACCAGGTACCCGCTGAAGCTATACTCAGTTCTCTAACTATAACTTGGTAGGCAAGCATGCAGTGAAGTTAGGTTAGGTTAGGCTAAGAAAGGCAAAGTAATCTAGGCAAGGTTAGGTTAGGTAAAGTTAACTTAGGTTATATATGATTGGGTATGGTTAGATAAGTACGGAGAATAATCCTCTCATGTACGGTCATTAATAGTTAATTTATTAACCATATACACCCCCCCCCTCCTCCCCCCCACCACCTGGCCACCCGACGGCGTCTTGTCCCCTCCCCCCCTCCCCTCCCTAACAAAACACCCATCACGCAAATACTTGTTAAAGTGTCTATAAAAGATATGCTTCCGGGCTGCCCACTGTGTGCTTTTTTTTAATGATTACAATGTCGTGTGTGTGTGTGTGTGTGTGTGTGTGTGTGTGTGTGTGTGTGGTGTTGTGTGTGTATGGTGTGTGTGTGGGTGTGTGTGTGTGTCTGTGTGTGTGTGTGTGTGCGTGTGCGTGTGCGTGTGCGTGTGGGTGTGTGGGTGTGTGTGTGTGTGTGTGTGTGGTGTGTGTGTGTGTGTGTGTGTGTCTGTGTGTGTGTGGGTGTGTGTGTGTGTGTGTTTGGTGTGTGGTGTGTGTGTTGTGTGTGGTGTGTGTGTGTGTGTGTGTGTGTGTGTGGGGTGTGTGTGTGTCTGTGTGTAGTCACCTAGTTGTGTTGCGGGGGTTGAGCTTTGACCTTTCGGCCCGCCTCTCAACGGTCAATCAACTGTTTACTAACTACTATTTTCCACAACACCCACACACACACACACACACACAGCAGGAAGCACGCCGTGACAGCTGATTACCTTCACTATTCTGCCGTTCAATTCATTGTCGAATCTGTTCTTCAAGTTGTGGATAGAGGTGGCTTCCACAACTTCTTCTTTCTGTGTATTTCACTTGTTGTCCTCCCGTACAAGGTACGAGTATTTCCTTACGTTTCTTCGGTTATTTTGTGTTTCCAGCGTCCACCTGTGTCCTCTTGTCATATGTTATCTTAATTTAAAGCGGCTATACCTTTCCACCTTGTCGATTCCCCTCAGTATCTTGTATATTGTGATCATATCACCTCTGTTCTTCTGCCCTGCATGATTGTGAGATCCAGTTCTTCACCCATAGCTAACCCTTCTTATCTCTGGGGATAAACTAGTCACACACTTCAGCAATTTTTTTTCAATTTTTATTTCAGTGCTTCACAAGATGTGGATTCAAGCTGGAGCTACACACTCCAGAACTTGTCTAACCATATCTGCATGAATTGCCTCGAAAGAGTCCTGATTTAGGCTTCTAAACGATATTATAACGCTCGCCAGCGTTTCATATGCCGCCGATGTTACCCGGATTATGTGTGTGCCTCCAGTGTTTGTGTGTGTGGAGAAATGTCCACACCTCCATTCTTCTAGAAAATTCTAGAAGACAGATTATTGCACCTTTAGTAACCCGCCACGGCGCTGTTTAAGGTGAAAGAACAATCAGGATTTCAGTGGAAGCCTCGAGAAACCCCCCCCCCCTTCTTTTAAGCTTTGGAGGAATCTCCTGAGGAATCCCTCATCGTACTCTCTCCCTGGGGTTCATTATACTCACTGGCACTTGATTCATTGTAACCTAGATTCGTTTCGTAACCTTAACTCGACAAATCGCTGAATCTTCTGGAATGCACTCATTTTGACAACTTTTTTTTTACTTGCTTTTCCGCTATAGCAAGGACAACCTCGACCTTGTAGCAATGTTATGTGAACCCCACGAGTGTGGCAGCTTGGATCTTGCGATTATGGCAACTCTGGTTCTGTGACTTTGGCAACCTTGATTTCGCATTTATAGCAACTCCGGTCCCCTAACTATGTCAACGTTAATCCCGTAATTATGGCAATTCTTGTCCCCTTTGACTATGGCAACTTGAATCTTGCTATTATGGCAACTTTGAAGACGGGAAGATGGCATCTTTAATCCCTTGACTATGGAAAACTCTGGTCTTCCATGATTATGGCAACCTTTATATCGCGACTATGGCAATTCTTGTATCTATGGGGAAAAATTGGTACTCGTGAGTATATGGCAACTGCCTCAGATGAAGAGAGACGCTCGCTAAGCCATGATAAATTAGTGGTCTTGGAAAGAGTGGCGGGAAATGGGAGATAGTTAACATCGTGTCCTGTTGATAGCCTTGGTGTGTTGATGGCTTGTTGAGGGGGGGATTAATAATCACCCCCCAACCCACTAACCCCCACCCCCCCCACAAACCCCCACTAACCCCCACCCTCCAACACACACCAACTCCGACGATTCCCCAATCTTTTCTCCCACCTCTTCTCCCTATCTTTGTTATTTTTTCTCCTGATTCGTTTCACCTTTTTGCTGGGGGGTTGGTGAGGTGGGTGGGGGGGGGGATGATGATGGGGGCGCTTTACACCTATTATACTATCTACATCTATTCCCCCCCCCCCACGGTACCTATTTACACCTCCTTTTGCACCCCCCCCCTGTGGTGACGCCCTTCAGTTGCCACTCTGGTGATAAGTCCATCTTATCGGCCCATTCCTGTTGTGGACGCTGGCTGAGGACATGTATATACCCCTTCCACGCCCCGTGCTGCCCTCCCACGCCTCTCCCACGTCTCTCCCGCCCCCAGCACCACCCTCCCACGTTAATATTTAAACCCTACCTTCAATTAATTTCATGATCTTCTGCCACCTCTTCCCCCATCCCACAAAGTACCATTTTACCATCTCACCTTCCTCTTCCATACTCTCCCAGCCTGGCTCCTTCCCACCTGCCTCTCCCAGTACCCTCATATACCCCTCTGCCCGTCACCCTTTTTGTACAAATTGCAGGATTAACTAGTCAGGTGATATCTGTGTTAACCGTCTGCCCTTCCTGTTTGTCTAAGCCGTCAGAGGCTGGTGGTTAAATACCGCCTCACGGCTCATTGGTGGACTGGCAGTAGTTTAACTGGTCATCTGAGCTGCTGCTGATTGTGTGAGGTCGTTAGCGTGTGGAATAACGTGAGGAAGAGGGAGTGTGGGTGGGGAAAGACGATTGTTATGGGTTCGTTGTTAGTGAGTGGTGGTAGGCCAGGCTTGTTTGGTGGTTAGTGCAGCCCGTCCTCCTTAAGGTTACTCAACGTCAAGAAACTGTGGTACTAGAGTGCAGCTTATCTTAACCAACCTGAGGACCCAAAACAGAAAACGGGGACAGTACGTCCATTTCTGCGAGCCGCTGCCTTTTTCTAGTGTCATTTTCCTTTTCCTCATACTGTGTCTCTCATCCATGAGGTTTCGTCCCCCCCCCTTGCTACCTCATGGTCTTCCCCCTCATAATCCATAATTACCCCTTGCCCCTTATCAATATATGTTTCTCTTACCGTCATCTTCAGCTGTTCCATTCCTTTCCTTCCCAGTCCTCTTCCCATTTGCGTCTTAGTTTGCTTTAAGGTATGTAGTGCTATATGGAGCATCTAAGACGAGTCGTATAAGCGTATATGTTCCCCGTGGCGCAGTGGTAACACATTCGCATCGCGCTTCGCGAGCCATTTGAACTGGGTTCGAATCCTGGCCGGGGAGGATTCACTAGGCGTCCAATCCTTAACTGTACGCCTCTGTTCATCCAGCTTGTTCAACGATTGGGCGGGTCGTATTCCATTGAAAAAGTAGTGTGTAAGGCTTACCATGAGCCATGGTAAGGAATGGGAATTACCATGAGAAGGGAAAGCTCTCAGAATGCTGCTTGAATGACTCTTAGTAGCATTCTGAGAGCTCCTAGCAGGCGTCTGTTCCTGTAACCCCCCCCCCCCCATCCCCTTCCTGTGTAAAATGATATATATATCTATCTCCTCTCATTTCCTAAGGCTGTTTTTTGCTTTGAATATCTTGTCCTTTACGTGAATATTGATTCCTGTTCCATTAATCTTGAATCCAACAGACAGATATCTTGAGGTTATCTTGAGATGATTTCGGGGCTTTTTAGTGTCCCCGCGGCCCGGTCCTCGACCAGGCCTCCACCCCCAGGAAGCAGCCCGTGACAGCTGACTAACACCCAGGTACCTATTTTACTGCTAGGTAACAGGGGCATCAGGGTGAAAGAAACATTTTGCCCATTTGTCTCCGTTTCCACCGGGGATCGAACCCGGAACCTCAGGACTACGAATCCGAAACGCTGTCCACCCAGCTGCCAGGCGCCGAGAGCTTAGGTATGACATCTCTGACCAGCATGCTGGGGGGGGGGGGGTAAGGGAGCCGGTCGGCCGAGCGGACAGCACGCTGGACTTGTGATCCTGTGGTCCTGGGTTCGATCCCAGGCGCCGGCGAGAAACAATGGGCAGAGTTTCTTTCACCCTATGCCCCTGTTACCTAGCAGTAAAATAGGTACCTTGGTGTTAGTCAGCTGTCACGGGCTGCTTCCTGGGGGTGGAGGCCTGGTCGAGGACCGGGCCGCGGGGACACTAAAGCCCCGAAATCATCTCAAGATAACCTCAAGATAGCATAATACACTGCTCTTTTTTCGACTTAAATGGAATGATTGATTAAAAAAAGAGAGAATAAAGGTAGAAGATGAACATGTAGACTAAAATGGGAAGGGGAGAACGTGTGAGCATATGGTGGGAAGGGACCTAGGAGATGGAAGGGGTGGGCTGGTGGGGGGGGGGATAAAGATGTTTCCGGCTAGATCCTGCTAACGACCAATTCTCACTAGTGAACTAGCACTTCTTCTGGGCTCGTTAAGCCGTCTCTGCTAGTTAGCCCCAGTACCAGTAGAACCCCTCCCCCCCCTTACCCTTTGCCCTACCCATCTCCCTTCCCTTACTCCTAACCCCCCCCCCCCCCGTTCCCCCTCCTGGACCTGCCTTAATTCCACCTACCCTTCCATCCCTTCGTGCTAATCGTCTTCTGATTCGTCGACGGCTTGTCTCAGGAAGACGAAGGAGAGAGAACGAGAAGGGGGGGGGGAGTAGAGAAGAAGAGGGAGAGAAGTGAACAAGAAGAGAAGTTGTCTCTTTAGTTCAACAGTATATTCAATAGCCTGTTTCAATGTCTCATAGATCAATATTCTCCTGTTCTCTCGAGTCCTTGTACCGGGAGCTAATGAAGTCGTTAACGATCAAACGGGCAGTAAAGCTGTTAACAATAATTAGACAGTTTTAGTGGCCATTTGGTTTCTCTCTCTCTCTCTCTCTCTCATCTTTCAGGGGCAGTTGCTTCTATTTGACCAAACAGGACTTGTCACGGCTGAGTGGTTTATGGACTGTAAACGATGATTAGGAAGAAACGGAGTGAATGCCAATTGGGTTGTTAAGAGATCATCGGCAATCTATGAACTTCCTGTCCTTAATGATATATAGTCATCACGTGTGCAGCTGACAGAGGTTGACAGGGGCTGACAGCAGCAGACAGGGGCTGACAGCAGCAGACAGGGGCTGACAGGGGCTGACAGCAGCAGACAGGGGCTGACAGGGGCTGACAGCAGCTGACAGGGGCTGACAGCAGCTGACAGGGGTTGACAGGGGCAAATGACAGACTCAAATTAAAGAAAATGTCGTTAAATGGCGACAATAACCAAGCAGATATTAAAAAAAAAATATATATAGTTGTTTATAAATACTCTTTTTATACAAAATATTTATCCATAAATAAAGTAGACATTAATGTATATAATATACACGTCAAGTACCTATGATGTTTTCAAACGCTTGACATCGATAATGTATTAGAATTCAATATCCATTTCAATAAACATTGGCTAAAAAATTAACATGAGTCAACATTTTGTTGACACTTTGATAGTTGGTAAGGCAGGGGCTCAGGAGCTAAAACTTGACCTTGCAGGCACTTTTACATCATTTCACGTAGCTCTCCTCCTGTGCTACGTGAATTAGCTGATTAGCTATCACAAACAGCTAATCACCAATTAGGTATCAAAACGTTGTAGTCCATTTTCCGTCAAATTGGTCTTATCTATTGATTTAACTTAGTCTTTTGTAATCTATTGGACTGGCCTTGTATTTTGTAATCTATTATACTGACCTCGTCTTTTGTAGTCTATTGCAACCAAATCGTTGTCTGTAATCCCATTTCATGTTACAGTTAGCTTTTGTATTTCAGTTATTTTGTCGACTAAGGACTAGGGAGCCGGTCGGCCGAGCGGACAGCACCCTGGACTTGTAATCCTTTGGTCCTGGGTTCGATCCCAGGCGCCGGCGAAAAACAATGAGCAGAGTTTCTTTCACCCTATGCCCCTTGTTACCTAGCAGTAAAATAGGTACCTGGGTGTTAGTCAGCTGTCACGGGCGGCTTCCTGGGGGGTGGAGGCCAGGTCGAGGACAGGGCCGCGGGGACACTAAAGCCCCGAAATCATCTCGAGATCACCTGACCACAAAAATATTACCTAATATGTTTCGTGTCTCTTTTTAAGAACTTTTTTCTCTTTTAGAAAGTTTAGAAAGAAAGTTTAGAAAGAAGAGTCTCTTTTTAAGAACTGGATTTCGCAGTGTCCACTAAAATCCTTTCTGTATTTACCAGCCAATTGTGGTCACTTCAGTTTGGGCGTTCTAACGACCTCTGTCGCTCGTGTTAACCAAGGTACGACCCCCTCAGGGTCGTTGAAGACCGGAACTAACCACTTTCCTTCACCGAACTGGTTGTTAAGCAATTAGTCGCTCCTGATTGGCTGTGTCGCTGTTGGCAACTACTTCCTGGGTTTTCATTGGTTCACCGTCCCGCAAGTTGACTGTGTTCTTATAGAACAATGAACACAAAGCAAATACAACAGAAATGCAGGTAAAAATATACCCAATATAGGAAATACAACAAATTCATTAAATACAACAGATGCAACAAAAATACATCAAATACAATAACCGATTCATCAAATACAAGAAATACGTCATAAAAAGCATAAAATACAACAACAAATTCCTCTATTCCAAGAAATACAACAACAAATTCATCTAATCCAAGAAATACAGCAAAAAAAATCAAATATAACAAAAAATGCATCAAATAAGAAAATAAATCATCAAATACAAACGCAAAACACATCAAATACAACAAACTAACGTGACACTACAGCATACAACACGAGTGTAGCACATACACAACAACAGCTTTGCATTGACAAACCTCGCCGATAGATAAGACAAAAACACAAACAAATCAAACAGTATAAAAAGGGGTAATGCAACAAACGCACAGACCAAGATCGCAAGCAACAACAACAACAACAAATAAACGCCCAACAACGAACAACAACAACAACAAAAAAACTCTCCACGTTACTAATGACCAATGAGAGTCTGCACTTAGTCCCCTTCGCGCCGAACATATTAGCTGGCGGAAGCCGGCAACTACAGGCGTTCCCATCTACTGTATTCCTCTTTCCCATCTCATTAATCAGCCGGCGATTCATTTTTCACCCGCTAGATGGCAGGGGATTGCAATTTGTGGGCGGCCCCGCGGCTAGGCTCGTCAACTAGCTGACAGCTGACCCTTGTGTTAGGTCAGGTCCCTCGATGAGGCTATGGTACTTACTCTTCTTGGTTAATATTATTATTATTATTATTATTATTATTATTATTATTATTATTATTATTATTATTATTATTATTATTTTGCACTGTTACCTTGGCTGTTCAAAACAAGACAGGCATTTATGTGTTTAGTAATCTGTGGTAGTGTGGGTATTCGTGATGTTAATTGAGAACCATTTTGTGCTATTATCCATTTATCAGTAAGATTTTTTGGATGGTTGACTGCGCACGTGTCAAAATTAAATCCACGATTGTGCATATTTCAAGTGATTTCAACTTCGGCTTTTTTCCATGTAACTGGAACGTTTATTTTGAGGGGGAAAGCTTTGTGGAGAAGTGGGATGTATGAGTTTTGTAGGTCTTTAATCACTGATGCAACCCCGTCCCAGCCATGTTGGGCACATGCCCAACAACAATTAATGTTAACAATTGGGAGATGCTACCCACAAGCGTCTGGCCTCCAACATCGAACAGTTATTTTCCTTTATAGATATCGTTATATTAAATTCTTTGTCCAAATTTCTGTTGATTGTTCCCATATTCTCTCTCCCCCCCCACCCCCCCTTCCTCCAGTCCAATTGATGAGTTAAAGTAATGAGTGAACTTCATTTAACGATTTTATTCTATATATATATATATATATATATATATATATATATATATATATATATATATATATATATTATATGCGGAAAAACCACAAAGAAATGGAGAAGAGAGATGAACGTTCGACTCGTGAAAGCGTTGTCAACATCAGACTCAGTTGACAACATCAGTCTGACGTTGACAACGGCTTTCACGAGTCGAAACGTTCATCTCTCTTCTCCATTTCTTTGTGGTTTTTCCGCATATAAATGATCAGTGTTTAGTGATCGTCAATTGCATATATATATATATATATATATATAATATATATATATATAATATAGATATATATATATATATATATAATTGTTTCATTTCTTGCCTTTAGCTTCAGAAATTAAAATATATTTTTTATTTCTTCAATATATTTTTATAGCTGCTGTTGTTTAGAACATGTAATTTCCAATTTGTGGTGTACAGGGTTGAGCTTCAGCTCCTGGTTTCCTCGCCTCATATTGAACATCTCTCTCCTGTAGTTTTTTTTCTTTGTTACGCTTGTTCAGTTGCTCTCTGGTTCTACTAGAAGCTGGAGCAATTGGCTCTTAACTGCCTAATTGCTGTTATGCTCTTAACTGCCTAATTGCTGTTATGCTCTTAACTGCCTAATTGCTGTTATGCTCTTAACTGCCTAATTGTTGTTATGCTCTTAACTGCCTATTTGCTCTTATGCTCTTAACTGCCTAATTGTTGTCATGTTCTTAACTGCCTAATTGCTGTTATGCTCTTAACTGCCTAATTGTCGTTATGCTCTTAACTGCCTAACTGTTGTTATGCTCTTAACTGCTTAATTGCTGTCAGTCTTCACTGCTGTGTGTAACTGCCACCGAAATCTCCGGTTTGGCTTGTTTGCGACTGCCTGTTATGGTGCTTAGAGGTCAAGGTAAATACATCATGTCGACATGCTAGGGTTTTCCTTTGATGATAATTCTTCCTGAAATAGGGAGAAAAGGGAAAGGAGGGAGAGGAGGTGAGACCCCTTTCTTTTTAAAAGCAAAAATACCAATGTAATTAACAGGGTGAAACCCCCCCCCTCTCTAGGCACACACAGCACCGCTCCTGTGCCAGGTAAGTCCACTACGGGCTCACCATAGCCCGTGCGTGCTACTTGCCCCGCTCCTGTGCCAGGTAAGTTACGGGCTCACCATAGCCTCCCGTGCTACTTGCCCCGCTCTTGTGTCAGGTAAGTTACGGGCTCACCATAGCCCGT
>WNGS01006602.1:0-32337 GCA_020271785.1 Procambarus virginalis | reverse complement strand
CAATATTGCCTTCATTTTTGTGTACCTCGACGCTATGTCCTTCTACATTGCTACTTTGACTCTCTAAATTCTCAATCCCTGGGTTGTGCTCAGAGTTCGTTGCTGTCTTTATATACTCTGCATATATTTCTGGTAGTTTTTTGTGTGAATTGTAGCCTGTGTACTTCAGGAATGTCATTCATTAGGTTGGCAATGTTTTCCCACACCTGTCTGTCACTTTCACAGATCCAGTAGGTACCTTCCCGTTTGCATATTGTGTAGGTATCCTGTACAACTCAGGTGAAATCTTATGTTACAAATATTACATACAATGCCTACAACAGTCTTCCGAAGTGCCTTATTGCAGCCTCCACACACCTCCATGTTGGGTTTGTGATGTTATAATATTGTATGCATATATTTATAATATTATATATATATGTATATATAATATGTATACAGTATATTTATAATATTACATATATTTATTTGTTAAAGTTTATGTGGGGGTACTTATCGCCTTGTGGAGAAAATATGGTCCTCTTGGGACCGAATAGTTGACCGTTGTTGTCCCAGGTCGGGGGGGGGGGGGCAGGATGTCACCGGTTGCCAGTTACTTGATTTATACACTGATTATTTGCCTGTATTTTCCTAAGGGAATTTCTGCTTTCTTCCGGCTTACAATGTTATTAACTTACTCTATTACTAGTTCCTAAACCTACTTGCCCGTATTACAGTATATATTGCTGGTATATTATCACTGAGGGAGTATACTGTTACTGAGAGACTCCCTTACACTGTGTAGGCCTCGTGGCTATGGTGTAAACACAAGTGTGATGCCTCCTCCACAACTTTACATTTATACTTTTTCTATGAACAATTCTCTAACACTATTCACTAATTTATATGTTATGTTACACGTTCCACTTCACTGTTCACCGTATCACTGCTCGCTATATTTGATATATATCGCTTTTGCCTGTAAACATGAGCCTGGTGGCACTGGCTCACCACGTGGGACCACGTTTATTCTGTATTTAACTCAAAGTTCCATTTTTAATTTCTGTATTCAACTTTCCTACGGGTCACTATGCACTGGGTGATCACTGTGGCCGTAATCCATAGTTGTAATCCTAAAAAATCCCGGCTTATTCCAGTGTTTTCACGGAGCGCGACGACGACACGTCTGTCCCCTAACCCGCGAACCTCACTCGAACCTCACATTACTAGTACACCCCCAACATATTCATCATAACAATTACACCCCCAACATAGTCATCATGACTATTACACTCCCAACACAGTCATCATGACTATTACTCTCCCAACATCGTCATCATGACTATTACACTCCCAACATAGTCATCATGGCTATTACACTCCCAACATAGTCATCATGACTATTAGACTCCCAACATAGTCATCATGACTATTACACTCCCAACATAGTCATCATGACTATTACACTCTAAACATTGTCATCATGACTATTACACTCCCAACATAGTCATCATGACTATTACACTCCCAACATTGTCATCATGACTATTACTTTCCCAACATAGTCATCATGACTATTACACTCCCAACATAGTCATCATGACTATTACACTCCCAACATAGTCATCATGACTATTACTTTCCCAACATAGTCATCATGACTATTACACTCCCAACATAGTCATCATGGTTATTACTCTCCCAATATAGTCATCATGATTATTACACTCCCAACATAGTCATCACGACTATTACACTCCCAACATAGTCATCATGACTATTACACTCCCAACATAGTCGTCAAGACTATTACACTCCCAGCATAGTCATCATGACTATTACTCTCCCAACATAGTCATCATGACAATTACACTCCCAACATAGTAGTCATGACTATTACACTCCCAACATAGTCATCATGACTATTACTCCCAACATAGTCATCATGACTATTACACTCCCAACATAGTCATCATGACTATTACACTCCCAACATAGTCATCATACCTATTACACTCCCAACATTTTCATCATGACTATTACACTCCCAACATTGTCATCATGACAATTACAATCCCAACATAGTCATCATACCTATTACACTCCGAACATAGTCATCATGACTATTACTCTTCCAACATAGTCATCATGACTATTTCACTCCCAAAATAGTCATGACTATAAAATTTTAACATAGTCATCATGACTATTACACTCCCAACAAAGTCATCATGACAATTACACTCCCAACATAGTCATCATGACAATTACACTCCCAACATAGTCATCATGACAATTACACTCCCAACATAGTAGTCATGACTATTACACTCCCAACATAGTCATCATGACTATTACTCCCAACATAGTCATCATACCTATTACACTCCCAACATTTTCATCATGACTATTACACTCCCAACATAGTCATCATGACTATTACACTCCCAACATAGTCATCATGACTATTACACTCCCAACATAGTCATCATGACTATTACTCTCCCAACATAGTCATCATTACTATTACACCCCCAACATAGTCATCATGACAATTACACTCCCAACATAGTAGTCATGACTATTACACTCCCAACATAGTCATCATGACTATTACTCTCCCAACATAGTCATCATGACTATTACACTCCCAACATAGTCATCATGAATATTACACTCCCAACATAGTCATCATGACTATTACACTCCCAAAATAGTCATCATGACTATAAAATTTCAACATAGTCATCATGACTATTACACCCCCAACATAGTCATCATGACATTACACTCCCAACATAGTCATCATGACTATTACTCTCCCAACATCGTCATCATACTATTACACTCCCAACATAGTCATCATGACTATTACTCTTCCAACATAGTCATCATGACTATTACACTCCCAAAATAGTCATCATGACTATAAAATTTCAACATAGTCATCATGACTATTACACTCCCAACATAGTCATCATGACTATTACTCTCCCAACATCGTCATCATGACTATTACACTCCCAACATAGACATCATGACTATTACACTCCCAACATAGTCATCATGACTATTACACTCCAAGATAGTCAAAATGACTATTACACTCCCAACATAGTCATCATGACTATTACACTCCCAACATAGTCATCATGACTATTACACTCCCAACATAGTCATCATGACTATTACTCTCCCAACATAGTCATCATGACTATTACACTCCCAACAAAGTCATCATGACAATTACACTCCCAACATAGTCATCATGACTATACACTCCCAACATAGTCATCATGACTATTACACTCCCAACATAGTCATCATGACTATTACACTCCCAACATAGTCATCATGACTAATACACTCCCAACATAGTCATCATGACTATTACTCTCCCAACATAGTCATCATAATTATTACACTCCCAACATAGTCATCACGACTATTACACTCCACAAATAGTCATCATGGTTATTACTCTCCCAACATTGTCATCATGATTATTACACTCCCAAATAGTCATCATGACTATAAAACCTCAACATAGTCATCATGACTATTACACTCCCAATATAGTCATCATGACTATTACTCTTCCCAGCATAGTCATAATTACTATTACACTCCCAACATAGTCATCATGACAATTACACTCCCAGCATAGTCCTCATGACTATTACTCCCCCAACATAGTCATCATGACTATTACACTCCCAACATAATCATGACTATTACTCTCCCAACATAGTCATCATGACTATTACACTCCCAACATAGTCATCATGACTATTACTATACCAACATATTCATCATGGCTAATACACTCCCAACATAGTCATCATGACTATTACACTCAAAACATTGTCATCATGACTATTACACTCCCAACATAGTCATCATGACTATTACACTCCCAACATAGTCATCATGACTATTACTCTCCCAACATAGTCATCATGACTATTACACTCCCAACATAGTCATCATGACAATTACACTTCCAACATAGTCTTCATGACTATTACACTCCCAGCATAGTCATCATGACTATTACACTACCAACATAGTCATCATGACTATTACTCTCATAACACAGTCATCATGACTATTACACTCCCAACATAGTCATCATGACTATTACACTCCCAACATAGTCATCATTACTATTACACCCCCAACATAGTCATCATGACAATTACACTCCCAACATAGTCATCATGACAATTACACTCCCAACATAGTCATCATGACTATTACACTCCCAAAATAGTCATCATGACTATTACACTCCCAACATTGTCATCATGACTATTACACTCCCAACATAGTCATCATGACTATTACACTACCAACATAGTCATCATGACTAATACTCTCCCAACACAGTCATCATGACTATTACACTCCCAACATAGTCATCATGACTATTACACTTCCAATATAGTCTTCATGACTATTACACTCCCAGCATAGTCATCATGACTATTACTCTCCCAACATAGTCATCATGACTATTACACTCCCAACATAGTCATCATCACTATTACACCCCAGCATAGTCATCATGACAATTACACACCCAACATAGTAGTCATGACTATTACACTCGTAACATAGTCTTTATGACAATTACACTCCCACATGGTCATCATGACTATTACACTTCCAACATTGTCATCATGACAATTACACTCCCAACATAGTCATCATGACTATTACTCTCCCATACAGTCATCATGACTATTACACTCCCAACATAGTCATCATGACTATTACACTCCCAACATAGTCATCATGACTATTACACTCCCAACATAGTCATAATACCTATTACACTCCCAACATAGTCATCATGACTATTACACTCCCAAAATAGTCATCATGACAATTACACTCCCAACATAGTCATCATGACTATTACACTCCCAACACAGTCATCATACCTATTACACTACCAACATTGTCATCATGACTATTACAATCCCAACATAGTCATCATGACTATTACTCTTCAACATAGTNCCCAAATCAGTCATCATGACTATAAATCTTCAACATAGTCATCATGACTATTACACTCCCAACATAGTCATCATGACTATTACTCTCCCAACATAGTCATCATTACTATTACACTCCGAACATAGTCATCATGAATATTACACTCCCAACATAGTCATCATGACTATTACACTCCCAACATAGTCATCATGACTATTACACTCTGAACATTGTCATCATGACTATTACACTCCCAACATAGTCATCATGACTATTACACTCTGAACATTGTCATCATGACTATTACACTCCCAACATAGTCATCATGACTATTACACTCCCAACATAGTCATCATGACTATTACTTTCCCAACATAGTCATCATGACTATTACTTTCCCAACATAGTCGTCATGACTATTACACTCCCAGCATAGTCATCATGACTATTACTCTCCCAACATAGTCATCATGACTATTACACTCCCAACATAGTCATCATGACAATTACACTCCCAACATAGTCATCATGACAATTACACTCCCAACATAGTAGTCATGACTATTACACTCCCAACATTGTCATCATGACTATTACACTCCCAACATAGTCATCATGACTATTACACTCCCAGCATAGTCATCATGACAATTACACTCCCAACATAGTAGTCATGACTATTACACTCCCAACATTGTCATCATGACTATTACACTCCCAACATAGTCATCATGACTATTACACTCCTAACATAATCATGACTATTACACTCCCAACACAGTCATCATGACTATTACTCTCCCAACATAGTCATCATGACTATTACACTCCCAACAAAGTCATCATGACAATTACACTCCCAACATAGTCATCATAACTATTACACTCCAAAGATAGTCATCATGAGTATTACTCTCCCAACATAGTCATCATGACAATTACACTCCCAACATTGTCATCATAACAATTACACCCCCAACATAGTCATCATGACTATTACACTCCCAACATAGTCATCATGACTATTACACTCCCAACATAGTCATCATGACTATTACACTCCCAACATAGTCATCATGACTATTACACTCCCAACATAGCCATCATGACTATTACACTCCCAACATAGTCATCATGACTATTACTCTCCAAACATAGTCATCATGACTATTACTCTCCCAACATAGTCATCATGACTATTACATTCCCAACATAGTCATCATGACTATTACTCTTCCAACATAGTTATCATGACTATTACACTCCCAACATAGTCATCATGACTATTACATTCCCAACATAGTCATCATGACTATTACTCTCCCAACATAGTCATCATGACTATTACACTCCCAAAATAGCCATCATGACAATTACACTCCCAACATAGTCATCATGACTATTACACTCCCAACATAGTCATCATGACTATTACATTCCCAATACAGTCATCATTATTATTACACTCCCAACATAGTCATCATGACTGTTACACTCTGAACAGTGTCATCATGACTATTACACTCCCAACATAGTCATCATTACTATTACTCTCCCAACATAGTCATCATGACTATTACTTTCCCAACATAGTCATCATTACTATTACTCTCCCGACATAGTCATCATGACTATTACACTCCCAACATAGTCATCATGACTATTACACTCCCAACATAGTCATCATGACTATTACACTCCCAACATAGTCATCATGACTATTACACTCCCAACATAGTCATCATGACTATTACACTCCCAACATAGTCATCATGACTATTCCACTCCCAACATAGTCATCATGACTATTACACTCAAAACATTGTCATCATGAATATTACTCTGCCAACATAGTCATCACGACTATTACTCTCCCAACATAGTCATCATGACTATTACACTCCCAACATAGTCATCATGACTATTACTCTACCAACATAGTCATCACGACTATTACTCTCCCAACATAGTCATCATGACTATTACACTCCCAACATAGTCATCATGACTATTACACTCCCAACATAGTCATCATGACTATTACACTCCCAACATGGTCATCATGACTATTACTCTCCCAACATAGTCATCATGACTATTACACTCAAAACATTGTCGTCATGAATATTACACTCCCAACATAGTCATCATGACTATTACACTCAAAACATTGTCATCATGAATATTACTCTCAAACATAGTCATCATGACTATTACAATCCCAACATAGTCATCATGACTATTACTCTCCCAACATAGTCATCATGACTATTACACTCCCAACATAGTCATCATGACTATTACTCTCCCAACATAGTCATCATGACTATTACACTCAAAACAGTCATCATGAATATTACACTCCCAACATAGTCATCATGACTATTACACTCCCAACATAGTCATCATTACTATTACACCCCCAACATAGTCATCATGACTATTACACTCCCAACATAGTCATCATTACTATTACACCCCCAACATAGTCATCATGACAATTACACTCCCAAAATAGTCATCATGACTATTACACTCCCAACATAGTCATCATGACTATTACACTCCCAACATAGTCATCATGACTATTACACTCCCAACATAGTCATCATGACTATTACACTCCCAACATAGTCATCATGACTATTACACTCCCAACATTGTCATCACGACTATTACACTCCCACCATAGTCATCATGACTATTACACTCCCAACACAGTCGTCATGACTATTACACTCCCAACATAGTCATCATGACTATTACTCTCCCAACACAGTCATCATGACTATTACTCTCCCAACACAGTCATCATGACTATTACTCTCCGAACATAGTCATCATGACTATTATTCTCCTAACATAGTCATCATGACTATTACACTCCCAACACAGTCATCATGACTATTACACTCCCAACACAGTCATCATGACTATTACTCTCCGAACATAGTCATCATGACTATTACACTCCCAACACAGTCGTCATGACTATTACACTCCCAACATTGTCATCATGACTATTACACTCCCAACATAGTCATCATGACTATTACTCTCCCAACACAGTCATCATGACTATTACTCTCCCAACACAGACATCATGAATATTACTCTCCGAACATAGTCATCATGACTATTACTCTCCTAACATAGTCATCATGACTATTACTCTCCTAACATAGTCATCATGACTATTACTCTCCCAACACAGTCATCATGACTATTACTCTCCCAACACAGTCATCATGACTATTACACCCCCAACACAGTCATCATGACTATTACACTCCCAACATAGTCATCATGACTATTACACCCCCAACATAGTCATCATGACTATTACACTCCCAACATAGTCATCATGACTATTACACTCCCAACATAGTCATCACGACTATTACACTCCCACCATAGTCATCATGACTATTACACTCCCAACATAGTCAACATGACTATGACACTCCCAACATAGTCAACATGACTATGACACTCCCAACATTGTCAACATGACTATTACACTCCCAACATAGTCATCATGACTATTACACTCCCAACATAGTCATCATGAATATTACTCTCCCAACATAGTCATCGTGACTAATACACTCCCAACATAGTCATCATGACAATTACACTCCCAACATAGTCATCATGACTAATACACTCCCAACATAGTCATCATGACTATTACACTCCCAACATAGTCATCATGACTATTACACTCCCAGCATAGTAATCATGACAATTACACTCCCAACATAGTAATCATGACAATTACACTCCCAACATAGTCATCATGACTATTACACTCCCAACATAGTCATCATGACTATTACACTCCCAACATAGTCATCATGACTATTACACTCCCAACATACTCATCACGACTATTACACTCCCAGCATAGTAATCATGGCAATTACACTCCCAACATTGTCATCATGACTATTACACTCCCAACATAGTCATCATGACTATTACACTCCCAACATAGTCATCATGACTATTACTCTCTCAACGTAGTGTGACGGTAAAGTAGTGGAGTATGGTGGTCGGCAGTCTTCCACTGGCAGATGTTAAGGCCAGGCCACATATAAAAACAAAAAGTAAAAAAAAAGAAAAAAAAAGAATGACTGCGTGTTTGATAATCTGTGGTAAGGTAAGGGAAGAGACATAAAACACAATAATAAACATTGCTCTTTAATAACACGAAGAAACAAATTGAAATAAAGGCAAAATCTTGGCTTTATGGTGCAGAACAACAAGTGGAAAAATAACTGAACATAAAACTGAATTACGTTAAAGGGAGGAGAAGTGACATGAAATAACAAGCAAAATAATATTAGTGCTGGGAATATATGTGCTAGCTCAACCCGTCCTCACACAAGACAGCACATATATGACTTAATGCTTAAAGTCTATATGTTGAATGTGATTTAGTACATATGTGATATATTCCCAGTTACCTTTTTTACCAAGGCCGAAACTCTTCCTCACGTACCAATTTACGTCTCACAGTACCCGTCCATCAACGTAGATAGCAGAATAGTCGTGATTGGTTCAATTATAACGAAAATTGTAGTTTTCAGGACCCACATGGGTTGTGAAATTTACCTACTATTGTCCATGCTCTTAGAATATTACAGATCAGCTACATCCTATTGAAGGCTCGTAGTTTTGTTTTGAGAAATATTAGTTGTTCTTAGTAAATTAAAATGAGCACTATAAATTATTACATAGAATACAGTGCTTCACCAATCAATATTATATACGATAGTCTGTGCTTTAAAAATATTTAAAGAATGTTTTGTAGGAACGCTAACAGAAAACGATGTTACGTTGGAATGTTTATGGGGTAAACTACGGGAAACAAGATGGTATGGTGTCTACTATAGCAACTATAGGATGGATATATTGTCCACTACCACCTGTTAGGTGAGTAAGGGGTCCAATACCACCCACAGGATGGGTATGGGGGGTCACATCCACCCGCAGGATGGGTATGGGGATCACATCCACCCATAGAATGGGTATGGGGTCCAATAACACCCACTGGATGTGTATGGCGTCCATTGCCGCCCACAGGATGAGTATAGGGTCCAGTATTGCCCACAGGATTAGTATATAGGGTCCACTGCCGCCCACAGGGTCGGTAGGGGGTCCACTACCGCCCATTATCGCAGAGTGCACTCCTGGCATTGAACGCACATAGCAGTGACACCCATAAAATAGTCAGTGATATTCGAATGAATGTTTTAGCTGCTAAAGAAAACAGATTTGAAATTAAATTCCTATGGATACCATCACATGTTGGCATCTCGAGGCATGACACTGTTGATATGCTTGCAAAGACAGCCTGTAGAAAACCAGTGGTAGAAATTGATATGGGTGTTTCATTAGCAGTGACAAAGAGAATACTTAAACAAATATCTAATGAAGATCTCACCGACCTAACAAATTCACAAAGACCTGAAAGTTGTAGCATTAAATATTATGATAGATATCGTGAGGAGACATTCACATATGGGACTAATAGAACAAGAACCCGGCAATGTGATGTTATAGTGGCCAGAATACGCCTGGGATATAGACGTATCTGGCAGCTTTCTCAAAACTCAAATGTCGAGTACCTAAATAAACATTTGATTTGAGTACACAATGTGTCAACTTTGTGAAAGAGAAAACATGCACTCTCTTGAACATTATATTGTAGAATGTCCCATATTGTCTGACTTTCGCCCTCCTGGGCTGAGGTATGCTGAACTGTGTAATTACTATATGAGTACTGGAACACTTGATGATATATTGGACTTGTATCCAAGATTGGCCATGTAATGTATCATTTATACAATGTATGTATGTGATGTAACTATATAACCTGAGCTTGTAAAAGCACCTTAATCACCTTCAGTGATTAAGTGCTTAATTGCACACTAGTTTCTCTGTCATCTATCTCACCCTGTCAGAGTAAAAGAGACAAATGTATGTGAATGCATGTGTGTGTATATATATGCATGTATATATGTATATGTACGTATATATGTGTGTGTGTGTATGTATATGTATGTATATAAAGTACATATGGAAGCTGATCAGAATTGCATTTCACCTTTGTAAATGCACATTCATGACACTTCGAACACTTTATGTAGGGCATACGTAAATCTGTGTATCTATGTATTTAGGTATGTAGGTTAGCTTAGCATTTTAAAAGTAACAAATGTTCCGAACCATAATGGAAACAGACCCAACTATGGGATGGGTTAACCCAAGTAACGCGTTTCCAAAAGGGTCGCCCATGTTGGTTTAGTTTAGTTTAGTTCATTTATTATGCACCCCATACCCATCTTGTGGGCGGTAGTGGAAAGGGTTACAGAGGCACATAATGGGCTCAGGGACTGAACCCCACAATTCATTTAGCTAAGCAAGTTACAATCTTGATGAGCTAGTTACAAAATTCAATATAAGTCGTCACATCAACAATGGGTTCGAGATCGACCTCAAGTACAGGTTCTAAATTAAGCAACTGACATATGTGGAGAGCTAGTGTCAAAATTTATATGTTTGTCCTGCACACCGCCCCCCATCCAGTGGGCAGCGGTGGATAGGTTACAATCACTCAGTTACTACCTACAGTTAGCAAACTGGGGATATTTGGCTAAAATTTCTGGTAGCAGATCATTTTGAATGAAATATTTACACATCGCTGGAACATTGGTTATAGAATTGTCTCTAAATTCACGTATCTTTTCGCACTCCATCACATAGTGACGGAGGGTGTGCGAATAATTTTGTTGACACAGTTTACATTTGGTCAGGTCTACATCGGCAGATAATGAGAATTCCCAGAGATACTTGTAACCGAGTCTAAGCCGAGCAGCAGTAACATCTAGAAGTCTGCTGATTTTATTGGATGATCCATAGATGTGTGGCTCCTCTTGCATGATAGTATGATGATAGATGGAATTACTGGAGTCAATTTCACTTTGCCTCAGATCTACAAGATCTTGTTGAAGTTCTCGGTGTACTTCTGCTCTCAGATTGCTCATTGACAATCCAAGGTTACACTCAACGGCTCCTTTAAAGGCAGATTCTTTGGCTAACTTATCAGCTCTATCATGCATTCGGAGGCCAACATGAGATGGAGACCACATGAAATGGACTCTGTTACCATCCTTAATAATTTTGTTGTATTTGTGTCTAGCTTCGGACACGAGCATGTTACAGTTATGTCTTAAAGAGTTGAGAGCATTTAAGGATGATAAGGAGTCACTTACAATTAATGTATCAAGTTTGGAGACTTGTACACATTTCAGTGCAAGGATCAAGGCAAATAGTTCGGTCTGAAGGGTAGAGGCCCAATTGTTTATACGGACTCCCCACTCAAAGTACAAGCCATCGCCCATTGTCAGAACAACTGCACTTCCAGCTGCACCCGTGGTACGGTGTAGGGAACCATCAGTGTATATGATTTGAGAAAGAGAATGCTCTGTGGACAGAGCATCAATATGGCTTAAGGCGTTGAGCTTTGCCTCAAGACGAAGCTTAGGCTGATCTCTAATTTGCTTCTTGGGTGGAAAGGGAGGGATTAAAACTGGAAAGGGTGTAACCTCCCACGGTGCAGGAAAGTGCCGTTGTTGTTTCTCTTGGTACAAATCATGAACCCCATACATTCTGAGTTGAGTTCCAGTTTTTGTTATCCATTTGGAACAATGCTGATCTTCAATAAAGTAAGTCTGGAGGGCTTCTGTGCAAGGATTAGGATGAGTTAGCCTGAGCATTTTTATACCAATTTGACAGTTAATTTCAGTAACACGATCAACAACGCTCAGAATATTAAGTTCCTTTCTCATATTAAGTATCTTTGTGGTACGAGGGCACCCAAGGATTATCCTCAGGGCTTCGTTCTGCAATTATTCAAGCCCTCCAAGCTTTCTTTCAGGCATCAAAACAAGCAGAGGTGAAGCATAATCCACTAAAGATCTGATGTATGCAAGGTACATCATTTTGACAATTCTGACATTGGCACCATAGCCTGAGTGATAACCTGCAACAGCCTTGAGAGCTCGGAGCCTCTCTTTATACTGACGACAGAGTCTGAATACAACAGGACCATACAGTGGCACCTCAAGGCCAAGGTATTTGAATCTGTTTACATAGTCAAGCTGGGAGCCATCAGATAGTTGCATCTTGCGAACAGCTCCTCCCTGCCTGGGTGGGCGCCGATTTAGTATCTTTGTTTTCTCTGCTGAGATAATTAAACCTAGGTCCTGACATGAATCTAATACAGAGTTAAGAGTGTTCTGTGTGTTAGCATACCCAGTGGTGTGTATTGTAACCAGATCGTTCATCACGGCTCATAACCCTGTACAGCATTAAAGAACTGTTTGCCTAGGGCCATAGATTTGCTGTAATATATAGTGGGTCACCAGTGTGATCACATGATTGGCACAAGCAATAATAAAGTATTTCTCCCTTAGGACTGAAGAAATATACATATAAAATTATAATATATTTTCAAGATAAATCTAAATAATATGTACTTACAGATGATCACAATATTTCACTTATTACAATAAACAATAAGACTGTCTCTCCCAGAACAAAATACTACTAAAAGCTAGACAACAAAGACACAGACTTAGCCTCCATGTTACGTCCCCGAGTAGCAGCCAGCAACTAACTGCTGTGTGGCATCCCAACCCATAAGTCTTCTCCCTCCTCCGCTCAACAGGATGAGGGTTAGAAAAACAATAACTTTTTAATAAATGAGACTAAATCAACCACCACTGGTTCTCAAAATACATGTAGAATAAACATTAACATAATAGGTATTTCCCAAAATTAATAAGTACAATGCTAACTGCGTAATTACTGTATACACGTAATTTATGAATATAAATATTGTGACACCTGAAACACTAAACTGAACAGGTCCAGCAAACTCTCGTTCCCGAATCGAACAGGTCAAATACATGTGAGGAGACGCCACCGCTCCTATACCCCTTGACATTGCCAACACACACGATGAATATAATACATATACACATATACAGTTAATATCACGAAAGTTTATATAAATTTATTACGTAGCCAGCTATGGGTACGTAACACTTCCACCTCCAAGAAAAAAAAATGCAATGGATTGAAGATCAATGGCATTTTTTCTGAAGTAGAATGTATGACACTTGAATTATGGTATTAAATTCACCAAACATGTACAAGCAATAAGTATATATTTCTGAACAGAATGAAACACTTCCAATATTTCTTACATGAAACTCAGAAAGTTCTACATATGTTTCACTGGAGTATGCAAATTTATCTCTCCAGGGTACTATCTCATTTATTTCACTTTGTTTCAGATCATACTTCACACACCTATCATCAACATTATCATCATTAGCATGAATAGAATTGTCAATAAAGGTAACTGTTTTCACACAGACATCACTGCAATTATTTTCTACATCTGTTTCTACTATTTCTCCTAGATCAGTCCCATATTTCCATATGATCCATTTTCTAGATGGTGGAATTTTCCAAGACAGACTCCATTTTCCATGACTCTGACTGGATGTAAAGTAGTGTTGGGACTTCTCCTGGGTATGCTCTGACAAAAGCATCTGCTCCGCATCACTCTTGATCCTCTGTGGAACACATACTCTCGCCCAATGGATACTAAAATTAGAGAAATTAGCATTAAACTTCACATTTATGTATAATATTTCCCCATTCATAGAACCTTCAGCAACACAACACACCAACTTAGCAAACCTTTGGCCTTGAAACCAAGAAATACAACCAAAGATAAGTGCAAAGACTACCTTGCACAGGCATATGCCTAGGCACCATATCTCAATCATGACTCTGAAGACAAGTTCACAATTGCTGAGGGTGAACTTGAACACAACACACACTTTCATCAACCGTCTAGTCTTCCAAAAGACTAACAAGAACATGCCGAAAACTTGACAACCCTCACCATCACTTTCCAAGTGATTTACGTCTGATGACAAACAATCAACCAAGAGGTTTAAGGGTTTTAACATCTTGAAGATGCACAGCAGATTACCTGGGAAACACCCAAGGACAATCTGTAACCCTTCACAACGATTAACACTAGGTAGGATAACCTTATCCCCCAACTTGAAATACACACCTGGGGCCTCAAACACCTGCTCCCAAGTATGATTAAATCCTTCACCACCAATATGACTCTGCAAGTCAACACCAAGATGACTCTGAAAGCCAACACCACACTTGAGTGGAACATACACTTTGTTCACTCCTCTTGCATCAAAATAAACTGGATCTGAATCTAGAGACACTGCTCTAGTATAACTCACCACTTCCTCAGAACAACCGGATGCACAACCTACTTGAGTAAACTCTCTCTGCTCAACCACAAGGCTGGACAAAGATGTCCCACAGTCCATTACTTCACAAGAGAATGGCTCCTGCAGAATAAAAGTAGATTTCAACATTCTACACACACTCTGACTCAATTTACACAATGAGAAATACTTACTCCACATGGAATAAGAATCACAACCCACAACTCTCTGCAACTTAGATCCGAATGAAACCTTACTACTCTCAATGGTTTTACCAAAATTTCCTCCCATGACATCTGGAGCTGCTTGGAGTACTGTCTGTTCACAATCAATAACACTACCAAGCGGGGTCACAGCCTCACAGACAACTGAAGAGGGAGGCTCAATGGGTCTCCATCTACTCGACAGAAGCTGATCCTCTGGTTGATTTCCCACACTCTCCAGAACTGGATCTACAGTACAGACTGTCTCCTTGCTTCTCTCTGAAATCTTAGGGTCAGTTCTACTCAATGCACATAAATTAAAGGAATCTGAAGCGAGCGGGCAAGTAACAGGTAATTTGACCTCCTCCCCTATACTATCAACTTGACTAGGGTGAGGCGGGGCCTCTACAACAGACTTACTCTCGACAACTGATTCTAAACTTGGAGTGAGCGGGAATACTTCTGCCAACCCGACATCTTGTCTTAAACCATTCACTTGGCTAGAATACAACAGAGTCGTGGCTTTTAAGTTTCTCTCAACTCCTGGCACAACGTTCGTAGTGAGCGGGCAAGACACTGGTACATGGACATCCTTTCCCAATTTATTGGAATAAAGCAGAGTCATAGCATCAGGCTTACTCTCAACAACTAAATCGGCCACACAGGAATCTGGAACAACCACATCCCACTTCTCCACTGAAGGGGTACTGGTTACTGGAACAAATGCTTGAGTAACAACAGTAGAACTGACAACTGGATTTATAATAGTACTGACATCAGCACAGGTAGGATGGACAACACCATCTACTACAACAGGTTCGTTCATAGAACTAACTTCAGCACAGGCAGGATAAACATGATCTGCAACTGGCTGTTTACACAAACGGGGATCATTCTCACCCACAACATGATTTATGGCCACATCATTACCCAATATAACATCCACACCTGGGATGGGCAACTGTGTACAAACACCCACAGTGCATAAACTAGGAGCAATGGTGGATCTTAAAGTAACATCTATCAGAGGTACAGTTTGACATCCTGCAACACTCTGAAGAACAACATCATTTCCAGTATCTCTCTTTTCAACATTAGAAAGTATACTAGCAGAAATTAAGGTTTGGGAAGCACCAGTATCACGAAGAATATTCACCAGCTTCCACTTCCCATCAACACACAAAACTTCACCTGAAGACATATATGGTGAATACTGTTTCACCCAATTGGGGTTTACAGTTACATGTTTATTAGTAAATTTATTTTGCACACCTCTACAATAAATGAGACCAGTTGGTCGTAACTCAGGGTGCAAGATAAAACAGGAATTAATTCCATGGCCTTTTTTCTTACAATGGGAACAGGACCTTACAGTGGACACACCTGTAGAACCAACTGTAGGTTTAGAATTAACCTTATTATTATTTGACATTCCTGACAATGAAGTAGCAGGATTAGGTTTTGTAAGAAAAGAGCTCATGGGAGTAACTGGAGCACTAGGACTGCAGGGATTCTGATAAGGAGTTCTGTGAGCATTATGATTTACTTTACGATTAAACTTAGGTGAAGTGGCCGTAAATTGGGCCTTAGTCAACAACTCATGCTCATCAGCGAGCTTTGACAGCTCATAAATGTCTGTTACATTCTTTTGTTCTGCCATATAAGTAGATAATTTGTCTGGGAGACAAGACAATACTTCTTCCATGATAAGAAGATTCTTTAAAGCATCAAAATCAGTTACTGAAAGTGACTTTAACCATCTGTTGCAATAGTTCGTCTTTTGACGAGTAAAATCAGCTATTGTCTGATCACTTAACCTCCTTAAGTTTCTAAATTTTTGCCTGTGTGCCTCTGGATTTAATTGATAAGCATTTAAGATGCTTTTCTTTACAAATTCATAATCAAAACTATGAGCGTCAGGTAGGGATGTAAAAACCTCCTGACTACGCCCCTTAAATTGAGACTGCATAATTGCTACCCATTGATCCCTTGGCCAGTTCATACTGATGGCAATCTTATTAAAATGTGCAAAGAAAACCTCAGGATCCTCCTCATTAAACTTGGGTAATTCAATATATTTACTCATCCTTATGGGATTATTATCATTATTAATTGAAACATTACTTGAATTTCCATGTCCAGCTGCCATACGCTGTGTTTCAAGCCTATAGTTAGTGTCAGCCATCTGTTGTTGAATCTCTAATTGCTCCTTCTTGGTTGCTTCTAGTTGCAACTCCATTAAAACTCTCTGGTTTTGTGCCTCAACTTCTAAACGTCTGGTCTCAAGCTCCCTCTGCTGAGCTTCAGCCTCTAATAATTTTTGTTGCTTTTGAGCCTCAATTTCTAATAATTTTTGTTGCCTTGCACATTCGTTTGCTTTTTCTTGAGCCTCAAGTTTAGCATACGTTACTTGTGCATCTAACTCAAGACGCCTTAAAGCAATTTGATCACTTGACTCTTCTCTAACTTCCTCCAGACATTCTTCTCCTAATTCTTGGTTTTCAACAAAATGTGTCACTATGACTCTCAGAATTTGTGCCTTAGTCATGCTATTTCTGGCGTTTAATTCTAGCTTACTGGCCATATTTACTAACGCCGACTTTGTTAGGCTTTTAATTCCCTCAAAGTTTGGGTTAGTCAACAGCGACAACACTTGATCCTCCATCGTGACTAACACTTGGCACTTGATTCACAACAATAATAATAAACACACTGGCACTGCACTTCACTTCACTGTAAAATTTTCACCACACTGAAAATTCGCTTGGCCTCACTGCACAAACAAAAGTTATAGGATGACTTACCTCAAAATCGTGAAACGTTGTTACTTGACACACAGGAAGGCTTGCATGGCACATGGAATAGTTAATAGCAGAAAACACACAAGACACTGGTACCTAGGAAGGCAAGGTTAGATTAGCACAGTTAAGTTTAAGTGGGAAAAATATTTCCCGGCACAGGCCCCCATAACTATGTAACCAGATCGTTCATCACGGCTCATAACCCTGTACAGCATTAAAGAACTGTTTGCCTAGGGCCATAGATTGCTGTAATATATAGTGGGTCACCAGTGTGATCACATGATTGGCACAAGCAATAATAAAGTATTTCTCCCTTAGGACTGAAGAAATATACATATAAAATTATAATATATTTTCAAGATAAATCTAAATAATATGTACTTACAGATGATCACAATATTTCACTTATTACAATAAACAATAAGACTGTCTCTCCCAGAACAAAATACTACTAAAAGCTAGACAACAAAGACACAGACTTAGCCTCCATGTTACGTCCCCGAGTAGCAGCCAGCAACTAACTGCTGTGTGGCATCCCAACCCATAAGTCTTCTCCCTCCTCCGCTCAACAGGATGAGGGTTAGAAAAACAATAACTTTTTAATAAATGAGACTAAATCAACCACCACTGGTTCTCAAAATACATGTAGAATAAACATTAACATAATAGGTATTTCCCAAAATTAATAAGTACAATGCTAACTGCGTAATTACTGTATACACGTAATTTATGAATATAAATATTGTGACACCTGAAACACTAAACTGAACAGGTCCAGCAAACTCTCGTTCCCGAATCGAACAGGTCAAATACATGTGAGGAGACGCCACCGCTCCTATACCCCTTGACATTGCCAACACACACGATGAATATAATACATATACACATATACAGTTAATATCACGAAAGTTTATATAAATTTATTACGTAGCCAGCTATGGGTACGTAACATGTATCATTATATCATCAGCATAGCTAATTATGTGGACGTTGGATTTGCTCGGTATAGAGTTTAACAGCGTGTTTATTAAGATATTAAATAAGGTAGGACTGAGGACACCACCCTGCGGGGTACCTAGTTCAAAGTCTCTTGTTACACTCCTATGCCCCTGGAAAAATACAGATGACTTCCTGTTGGATAAGTAACCCATGATCCAACAAAGAAGCCGACCACCAACATTCATTCTTGCAAGCTCACTCAAGATAACATGTCTATTTGCAATATCAAAGGCAGACTTAAGATCTAGGAAGGTGGTATATGACTTTTCAGTGTGCAGGGTAAGAAAGGTGGTGATGCAATGATGCACACTCCTTCCATGCATGAAGCCATATATCTGGGGGGATAGCATGGTTCTTATTCTATGGAGGAGACGGTTTAGGACCATTCTCTCGAATGTTTTGCAAATGCAGCTAGTAAGGGAAATTGGGCGGAAAGCATTCTCTTGATTTGGCTTGGGAATTGGAATGATTATACTGTTGGTCCAAGAGATAGGAAGTTCCCCAGTAACATAGCTCATATTATACAGCTCAAGCAGGGGATTCCCTGGTACTAAAGGGAGCAGACGCAATATGTCATAAGTGATACCATCTTCACCGGGGGATGTGGCTTTGCCTTTGTTTAGGGCCGCGAGGCCCATGCTGGAAAAGACGAACGCCGAAAGAATATTGTTGAAAACATCTTGATGACTTATTAAACCAAAATTATTTATTAATCAGAAGAAAGACAAAAAACGCGACCTATCTGTAAAACGTCTAGCAGACAAATATTTTAAGTAAAACCGAAGATATTTGTAGTTGTATAAAAGGGGCAGTTTTCATCGCTCGTCGAGCTCGAAAACTGCAGCATTCATCTCAGAACCATGCCTATTTCACGCAGATTCCTTAATAAACGTAAGAGTTTTTATATGTCACAAGAAAGATAGAAATATAAGCTTCATTCTAAATACATTACCATGGGCATATTTAAATTTAAAGCGAAGATAGGTGTACTTTTGTAATAGCCGAGCTCCGACCCCGGACAGATCGATCGACCGAGCAACTCTCTCTCAGAACAATGTATATTTCACGTGAATTCGTTAATAAACATATATGTTTTATATGTCTCAAGAAAGGCAGACATATAAGCTTCACTTTAAACACTTTTCCATAGACATATTTAAAGTTCTAATGAAGATACATGTATTTTAAAAATTACGGAGCTCCGACCCAGTACAGACTGAACGACAGAGCAACTCTCTCTCAGATCAATGTTTATTTCACGTAAATTCGTTAATAAACACAAATGTTATACATGTCTTAAGCAAGATAGAAATATGAGCTTCATTTTAAATACATTACAATAGACATATTTATACAGTGGCTAATATGGCCAGATGATCAGACGCCATATCTGACACTATTGACGAGGCGCACACAGTGTGGGAGACGTTGAAACCGAGACATAGATCAAGAATACCTTCGTAGATATGCGTCGGTTCAAGGTCACCCACAATCTGTGCATCATCGTGACTACCTAATAGTGACAACAGTTGGTTGCCGTTACGATTACTGAACTGTGAATTACCAATATTCCTATGTCTAGCGTTACAATCACCTATAATGATGGTAGGCACAGTCTGAATACAGATAGGAAGGTCAGCATAATTAAAGTTACAAGGAGTTGATTATTTAGTACATAGTTGTTTTTCTCTTAAATTGGATGATAGAGGGGGAGTCTTTAACGTGATTGGGAATACATACATACATACATACATGCATGCGTACATAAATACATGCATACATGCATACACGCATGCATACATGCATACATACATATATACATGCATACATACATGCATACATACATGCATACATACATACATACATACATACATACATACATACATACATACATACATACATACATACATACATACATACGTACATACATACATACATACATACCTACATACATACATACATACATACATACATACATACATACATACATACATACATACATACATACATACATACATACATACATACTTACATACATACATACATACATACACATAGGTGTAACAAAAGGGTGACAGACAAGAGGCACTGAACTACAGGCCAGTGTCCTTAACTTGTATACCATGCAAGGTGATGGAGAAGATTGTGAGAAAAAACCTAGTAACACATCTAGAGAGAAGAGACTTCGTGACAACCCATCAACATGGGTTCAGGGAGGGTAAATCTTGCCTTACAGGATTGATAGAGTTCTACGATCAAGTGACAAAGATTAAGCAAGAAAGAGAGGGCTGGGCAGATTGCATTTTCTTGGATTGTCGGAAAGCCTTTGACACAGTACCGCACAAGAGGCTGGTACATAAGCTGGAGAGACAGGCAGGTGTAGCTGGTAAGGTGCTCCAGTGGATAAGGGAGTACCTAAGCAATAGGAAGCAGAGAGTTACGGTGAGGGGTGAGACCTCCGATTGGCGTGAAGTCACCAGTGGAGTCCCACAGGGCTCTGTACTCGGTCCTATCTTGTTTCTGATATATGTAAATGATCTCCCGGAGGGTATCGATTCATTTCTCTCAATGTTTGCGGACGATGCCAAAATTATGAGAAGGATTAAAACAGAAGAGGACTGTTTGAGGCTTCAAGAAGACCTAGACAAGCTGAAGGAATGGTCGAACAAATGGTTGTTAGAGTTTAACCCAACCAAATGTAATGTAATGAAGATAGGTGTAGGGAGTAGGAGGCCAGATACAAGGTACCATCTGGGAGAGGAAATTCTTCAGGAGTCAGAGAAAGAAAAAGACTTAGGGGTTGATATCACGCCAGACCTGTCTCCTGCAGCACATATCAAGAGGATAACATCAGCGGCATATGCCAGGCTGGCCAACATACGAACGGCATTCAGAAACTTGTGTAAAGAATCATTCAAAACTTTGTATACCACATATGTCAGGCCAATCCTGGAGTATGCAGCCTCAGCTTGGAGTCCATATCTAGTCAAGGATAAGACTAAACTGGAAAAGGTTCAAAGGTTTGCCACCAGACTAGTACCCGAGCTGAGAGGTATGAGTTACGAGGAGAGACTACGGGAATTAAACCTCACTTCGCTGGAAGACAGATGAGTTAGGGGGGACATGATCACCACATTTAAGATTCTGAAGGGAATTGATAGGGTAGATAAAGACAGGCTATTTAACACAAGGGGCACACGCACAAGGGGACACAGGTGGAAACTGTGTGCCCAAATGAGCCTGGTTACAGAGATATTAGAAAGAACTTTTTCAGTGTCAGAGTGGTTGACAAATGGAATGCATTAGGAAGTAATGTGGTGGTGGCTGACTCCATACACAGTTTCAAGTGTAGATATGATAGAGCCCAATAGGCTCAGGAATCTGTACACCTGTTGATTGACGGTTGAGAGGCGGGACCAAAGAGCCAGAGCTCAACCCCCGCAAACACAACTAGGTGAGTACATACATGCATACATACATGCATACATACATGCATGCATACATACATACATACATACATACATACATACATACATACATACATGCATACATACATACATACATACATACATACATACATACATACATACATACATACATGCATACATACTTACATACATACATACATACATACATACATACATGCATGCATACATGCATGCATACATGCATACATACATACATACATACATACATGCGTGCGTGCGTACGTACGTACATACATACACACACACACATACATACATACATACATACACACACACACACACACACACACACACACACACACACACACACACACACACATACATACATACATACATACATACATACATACACGTCCAGTCAGCATATAGCTATTTCGGGACAAAATCCAATACAGTTTATATTGGTGAGACGCCACTGTGATGAGTTTAAATATCACTGGAACTGTAGGTTAATGTGTGACATAAGTGAGGTTAGATGAAGCATCTACAAGCATCAGCTGATGGAGTGTTGTGGAGGCTGATGGTATTATGCCCAGATGTTGGAGGAAGAATTGACCCTCCCACCCTCCCTCCCCCCCACATTGACCGCAGAACGTCTAACGTTACTTTCCACTCTCGCTTACCAAGGGTATAACCCCCCCCCCCCAACATACACACATGCATCAGATTCTTAACTTACAATATTTATGATTTCCCAATTTATGTTACTACACTGACTCCCAATTTCACAATATTGTATAAACTTTGATGAATCGCTCGTCTATGGGTCATCCAATAATGTTAGCAGACTTCTAGATGTTACCACTGCTAGGCCTCACCACTGCTAGGACCTATCCACCGCTGCCCATTGGATGGGGGGAGAGGGAGTTATGTGTAGGATAAACATATCAATTGTGACACTATAGCCCTCCATATATGTCAGTTGCTTAAATTATAAACTGTACTTGTGGTCGGTCTCGAGCCCATTGTTGATGTGACAATGTGCATTGACTTTTGTAACTAGCTTATCAAGATTATAACTTGCTTGGCTATATGAATTGTGGGGCTCATTCCCTGAGCCCATTATGTGCCTCTGTAACACTCCACTATCGCCCATAGGATGGGTATGGGGTGCATAATAAATGAACTAAACTAAGCTCTGCCTTTTTGATAACATATACAATTATAAGCTTTATTTGTGAATCTTAATTAAACAATATATCACAGAGCCTGTAGGGTTCGGTGAGATGAGCGAAGAGACATGGGAGATTTTACATAAGTACAGTACATGGTAGTTTAAGTAGCGAACGCATGTCAACGAATAACGAGTATATATAACAAACTATTGTCCTATGAAGTCGATTTAACTTCCAAACATATATTTTTTAATAAATGTTAAATGTTTTCTGGCTAGTTATGTTAGATTTTATTAAAAATACGTATTCTACTTGTTAACATTATAATTTAAATTTGTGATAATTTGTGCAGAGAAGTGCGACAACTGGATATGCCAAAAAACACTTTCCAAACAACGATATATCTTGGATAAGTCGCTCCACAACATTGACGCTTGGACCGTCGACTTCCTTTGATGCTACTTATTTACTTATTTCATAATGAAATTATATTGGTTTGGAGTAAATATATGTTTTCTCATGTTCTGCATTCAGCACCCACATTATAGTGAGTAAATATACCATATTACTTCATTACTTAAATAATGCTAGAGGGTTTGAGTAGCTTTGGGTCTTTAGTGGACAGAATCTCCAATAGATGGGCGAGAGTCGCCCCATCTCTCTCGCCCGAGCAAGAGTCGAAACTTAATTTAAAATTGATATATCTTTGTCCTCGAACATGATAGTGAGTAATATACCATATTACTTCATTACTTAAATAATGCTAGAGGGTTTGAGTAGCTTTGGGTCTTTAGTGGACAGAATCTCCAATAGATGGGGCGAGAGTCGCCCCATCTCTCTCGCCCGAGCAAGAGTCGAAACTTAATTTAAAATTGATATATCTTTGTCCTCGAACATGATATATTTCATTTGGTGCAATCATAATAATGTTCATATATCGGTCTTTCTGGAGGCATATAAGACTTTAGGCTTTATTAGCGTATCTTTGTTAATTATACAATATATCGGCAAGTGGGTAGGCGTCTGCACTACATGCCCGAAAAGCTACTGAGCGCTACTATAAAAACATATGTATCTTCACTTGAGCTATAAATATGTCTATTGTAATGTATTTAAAATGAAGCTCATATTTCTATCTTGCTTAAGACATGTATAACATTTGTGTTTGTTAACGAATTTACGTGAAATAAACATTGATCTGAGAGAGAGTTGCTCTGTCGTTCAGTCTGTACTGGGTCGGAGTTCCGTAATTTTTAAAATACATGTATCTTCATTAGAACTTTAAATATGTCTCTGGTAAAGTGTTTAAAGTGAAGCTTATATGTCTGCCTTCCTTGAGACATATAAAACATATATGTTTATTAACGAATTCACGTGAAATATACATTGTTCTGAGAGAGAGTTGCTCGGTCGATCGATCTGTCCGGGGTCGGAGCTCGGCTATTACAAAAGTACATCTATCTTCGCTTTAAATTTAAACATACCCATGGTAATGTATTTAGAATGAAGCTTATATTTCTATCTTTCTTGTGACATATAAAAACTCTTACGTTTATTAAGGAATCTGCGTGAAATAGGCATGGTTCTGAGATGAATGCTGCGGTTTTCGAGCTCGACGAGCGATGAAAACTGCCCCTTTTATACAACTACAAATATCTTCGGTTTTACTTAAAATATTTGTCTGCTAGACGTTTTACAGATAGGTCGCGTTTTTGTCTTTCTTCTGATTAATAAATAATTTTGGTTTAATAAGTCATCAAGATGTTTTCAACAATATTCTTTCGGCGTTCGTCTTTTCCAACATGGGGGACCCTTTTGGAAACGCGATACTTGGGTTAACCCATCCCATAGTTGGGTCTGTTTCCATTATGGTTCGGAACATTTGTTACTTTTAAAATGCTAAGCTAACCTACATACCTAAATACATAGATACACAGATTTACGTATGCCCTACATACAGTGTTCGAAGTGTCATGAATGTGCATTTACAAAGGTGAAATGCAATTCTGATCAGCTTCCATATGTACTTTATACACATACATATACATACACACACACACATATATACGTACATATACATATATACATGCATATATATACACACACTTGCATTCATATACATTTATAAATAAATAAATAAATAAATATGTTTATTCAGGAAAGGTACATACATAAAGAGATTTTACATAAGTGGATCGATATATAGATAGAGCTAGTACATACAATGCCTAAAGCCACTATTACGCAATGCGTTTCGGGCAAGAAAACATTAATATCTAAAACTTAATACTAATTGAGCAAAAAGAATAAAATGTTTTGAGAACAGATACAAATAAGGATACAAAAAAAGGGGGAACATGACTGAAAAGCAGCACAAATACAATATGTCGACAAACAGCGTTGAATAAAAAAATAAGACATGGGTTGACAATAGAGGGGTAAGGTAGGTTACAGGGAGTTTATCAGGTAGTGTTTAGTTTTAATCTTAAACTGGTTGAGAGAGGTACAGTCTTTAACTTGTCTCTTTTACTCTGACAGGGTGAGATAGCTGACAGAGAAACTAGTGTGCAATTAAGCACTTAATCACTGAAGGTGATTAAGGTGCTTTTACAAGCTCAGGTTATATAGTTACATCACATACATACATTGTATAAATGATACATTACATGGTCAATCTTGGATACAAGTCCAATATATCATCAAGTGTTCCAGTACTCATATAGTAATTACACAATTCAGCATACCTCAGCCCAGGAGGGCGAAAGTCAGTCAATATGGGACATTCTACAATATAATGTTCAAGAGAGTGCATGTTTTCTCTTTCACAAAGTTGACACATTGTGTACTCAAATCAAATGTCAAATCAAATGTTTATTTAGGTACTCGACATTTGAGTTTTGAGAAAGCTGCCAGATACGTCTATATCCCAGGCGAATTCTGGCCACTATAACATCACATTGCCGGGTTCTTGTTCTATTAGTCCCATATGTGAATGTCTCCTCACGATATCTATCATAATATTTAATGCTACAACTTTTAGGTCTTTGTGAATTTGTTAGGTCGGTGAGATCTTCATTAGATATTTGTTTAAGTATTCTCTTTGTCACTGCTAATGAAACACCCATATCAATTTCTACCACTGGTTTTCTACAGGCTGTCTTTGCAAGCATATCAACAGTGTCATGCCTCGAGATGCCAACATGTGATGGTATCCATAGGAATTTAATTTCAAATCTGTTTTCTTTAGCAGCTAAAACATTCATTCGAATATCACTGACTATTTTATGGGTGTCACTGCTATGTGCGTTCAATGCCAGGAGTGCACTCTGCGGTAGTGGACCCCCTACCGACCCTGTGGGCGGCAGTGGACCCTATATACTAATCCTGTGGGCGATACTGGACCCTATACTCATCCTGTGGGCGGTAATGGACGCCATACACATCCAGTGGGTGTTATTGGACCCCATACCCATTCTATGGGTGGATGTGATCCCCATACCCATCCTGCGGGTGGATGTGACCCCCCAATACCCATCCTGTGGGTGGTATTGGACCCCTTACCCACCTAACAGGTGGTAGTGGACAATATACCCATCCTATAGTTGCTATAGTAGACACCATACCGTCTTGTTTGCCGTAGTTTGCCCCATAAACATTCCAACGTAACATCGTTTTCTGTTAGCGTTCCTACAAAACATTCTTTAAATATTTTTAAAGCACAGACTATGGTATATAATATTGATTGGTGAAGCACTGTATTCTATGTAATAATTTATAGTGCTTATTATAATTTACTAAGAACAACTAATATTTCTCAAAACAAAACAACGAGCCTTCAATAGGATGTAATATTCTAAGAGCATGGACAATAGTAGGTAAATTTCACAACCCATGTGGGTCCTGAAAACTACAATTTTCGTTATAATTGATCCAATCACGACTATTCTGCTATCTACGTTGATGGACGGGTACTGTGAGACGTAAATTGGTACGTGAGGAAGAGTTTGGGCCTTGGTAAAAAAGGTAACTGGGAATATATCACATATGTACTAAATCACATTCAACATATAGACTTTAAGCATTAAGTCATATATGTGCTGTCTTGTGTGAGGACGGGTAGGACGGGTGGCTAGCTATAAACCTCTATTTGATCACACGAGGTAAGTCAACTTAGGTGTTCATAGCATGAGCCCTGGATAGATTCTGGAGAGAGATGGCTGGGCGGTCTTGACAATGGCTAGCGATGAATGTGATTGGCGTGGAGCTGGAGTGGTGTGTTGGTTAGTGGCCAAAGAGAACGCAGGGCGTCCAGTAACAAGCAGTTTGTCTGATACTGTAGCCGTCGGCGCGACCAGGTGTGCAGAAGTGGGGGGAAGGAGGGAGTTGCAGGTGCGTGTGGCTGTCTTGATATATACGTTAAGCCACTATAAAACGTATCTTGCATATTGTTGAGAATGGACGATGGGAAGATATAGCAGGCTCAATCTCTGGGAAGAGATTATCGTCACAATAGTCATCATGACTATTACACTCCAACATAGTCATCATGACTATTACTCTCCCAACATGGTCATCATGACTATTACACTCCCATCATAGTCATTATGGCTATTATTACACTCCCAACATAGTCATCTTGACTATTACACTCCCAACATAGTCATCATGACTATTACATTCCCAACATATCATTATGACTATTATTACACTCCCAACATAGTCATCTTGACTATTACATTCCAACATAGTCATCATGACTATTACATTCCCAACATAGTCATTATGGCTATTATACACTCCCAAACATAGTCATCTTGACTATTACACTCCAACATAGTCATCATGACTATTACATCCCACATAGTCATTATGACTATTATTACACTCCCAACATAGTCATCATGACTATTACACTCCCAACATTATCATCATGACTATTACTCTCCCAACATAGTCATCATGACTATTACACTCCAACATATTCATCATGACTATTACACTCCAAAGTTAGTCATCATGACTATTACTCTCCCAACATAGTCATCATGACAATTACACTCCCAACATAGTCATCACGACTATTACTCTCCCAACACAGTCATCATGACTATTACTCTCCCAACACAGTCATCATGACTATTACTTTCCCAACACAGTCATCATGACTATTACACTCCCAACACAGTCATCATGACAATTACACTCCCAACACAGACATCATGACTATTACACTCCCAACACAGTCATCATGCTATTACACTCCCAACATAGTCATCATGACTATTACACTCCCAAAATAGTCATCATGACTATTACACTCCCAACATTGTCATCATGACTATTACACTCCTAACATAGTCATCATGACTATTGCCACTCCAACATAGTCCCATGACTATTACACTACCAACATAGTCCATCATGACTATTACACTCCCAACATAGTCATCATGACTATTACACTCCCAACATAGTCATCATGACTGTTTACTCTCCCAACATAGTCAATTATGACTATTACTCTCCCAACATAGTCATATGACTATATCACTCCCAACATAGTCATCATGACCAATTACACTTCCAACATAGTCTTCATGACTATTACACTCCAGCGTAGTCATCATGCCTACTACATCCCAACACTGTCATCATGACTATTACGCTCCCAAAATAGTCATCATGACTATTACACTCCCAACATAGTCATCATAACTATTACACTCCTAACATAGTCATCATGACTAAAACACTCCCATCAAAGTCATCATGACATTACACTCCCCACATAGTCATCATGACAATTACACTCCCAACATAGTCATCATGACTATACACTCCCACAAAGTCATCATGACTATTACACTTCCAACATAGTCATCATGACTATTACACTCCCAACATAGTCATCATGACTATTACACTCCCAACATAGTCATCATGACTATTACACTCCCAACATAGTCATCATGACTATTACACTCCCAACATAGTCATCATGACTATTACACTCCCAACATAGTCATCATGACATTACACTCCCAACATAGTCATCATGACTATTACACTCCCAACATAGTCATCATGACTATTACACTCCCAACATAGTCATCATGACTATTACACTTCCAACATAGTCATCATGACTATTACACTCCCAACATAGTCATCATGACATTACACACTCCCAACATAGTCATCATGACAATTACACTTCCAACATAGTCATCATGACTATTACACTCCCAACATAGTCATCATGACTATTACTCTCCCAACATAGTCATCATGACTATTAAACCTCAACATAGTCATCATGACTATTACACTCCCAACATAGTCATCATGACTATTACACTCCCAACATAGTCATCATGACTATTACACTCCCAACATAGTCATCATGACTATTACACTCCCACATAGTCATCATGACTATTACACTCCCAACATAGTCATCATGACTATTACACTCCCAACATAGTCATCATGACTATTACACTCCCAACAAGTCATCATGACTATTACACTCTCCCACATAGTCATCATGACTATTACACTCCCAACATAGTCATCATGACAATTACACTCCCAACATAGTCATCATGACTATTACACTCCCAACATAGTCATCATGACTATTACACTCCCAACATAGTCATCATGACTATTACACTCCCAACATAGTCATCATGACTATTACTCTCCCAACATAGTCATCATGACTATTACTCTCCCAACATAGTCATCATGACTATTATTACACTCCCAACATAGTCATCATGACTATTACACTCCCAACATAGTCATCATGACTATTACACTCCCAACATAGTCATCATGACTATTACACTCCAACATAGTCATCATGACTATTACACTCCCAACATAGTCATCATGACTATTACACTCCCAACATAGTCATTGACTATTACACTCCCAACATAGTCATCATGACTATTACACTCCCACATAGTCATCATGACTATTACACTCCCACATAGTCATCATGACTATTACACTCCCAACTCCAACATAGTCATCATGACTATTACACTCCCAACATAGTCATCATGACTATTACACTCCCAACATAGTCATCATGACTATTACACTCCCAACATAGTCATCATGACTATTACACTCCAAACATAGTCATCATGACTATTACTCTCCAAACATCATCATGACTATTACACTCCCACATAGTCATCATGACTATTACACTCCCAACATAGTCATCATGACTATTACTCTCCAACATAGTCATCATGACTATTACACTCCCAACATAGTCATCATGACTATTACACCCCAACATAGTCATCATGACTATTACACTCCCAACATAGTCATCATGACTATTACACTCCCAACATAGTCATCATGACTATTACACTCCCAACATAGTCATCATGACTATTACACTCCCAACATAGTCATCATGACTATTACACTCCCAACATTGTCATCATGACTATTACACTCCCAACATAGTCATCATGACTATTACACCCCAACATAGTCATCATGACTATTACACTCCCAACATAGTCATCATGACTATTACACCTCCCAACATAGTCATCATGACTATTACCTCCCCAATAGTCATCATGACTATTACACTCCCAACATAGTCATCATGACTATTACTCTCCCAACATAGTCATCATGACTATTCCTCCCAACATAGTCATCATGACTATTACACTCCCAACATAGTCATCATGACTATTACACTCCCAACATAGTCATCATGATACTACTCTCCCAACATGTCATCATGACTATTACACTCCCAACATAGTCATCATGACTATTACACTCCCAACATAGTCATCATGACTATTACACTCCCAACATAGTCATCATGACTATTACACTCCCAACAAGTCATCATGACTATTACACTCCCAACATAGTCATCATGACTATTACACTCCCAACATAGTCATCATGACTATTACACTCCCAACAGTCATCATGACTATTACACTCCCCATAGTCATCATGACTATTACACTCCCACATAGTCATCATGACTATTACACTCCCAACATAGTCATCATGACTATTACACTCCCAACATAGTCATCATGACTATTACACTCCCAACATAGTCATCATGACTATTACTACTCCCAACATAGTCATCATGACTATTACACTCCCAACATAGTCATCATGACTATTACACTCCCAACATAGTCATCATGACTATTACACTCCCAACATAGTCATCATGACTATTACACTTCCAACATAGTCATCATGACTATTACACTCCCAACATAGTCATCATGACTATTACACTCCACTCCCAACATAGTCATCATGACTATTACACTCCCAACATAGTCTCATGACTATTACACTCCCAACTAGTCATCATGACTATTACTCTC
>WNGS01006601.1:0-20657 GCA_020271785.1 Procambarus virginalis | reverse complement strand
TTTGTCTGTAGGGATAACGTTTCTATAACAATATCTTTCAGGACCCTTTCCTCCGTTTTATGAGCTGTGGAGAAGAAGTTCCTGTAAAATAGTCTAATAGGGGGTATAGGTGTTGTGTTAGTTGTATCTTCAGAGGTTGCATGGCGTTTCACTTTCCTTCTTATGATGTCTTCAATGAAACCATTGGAGAAGCCGTTGTTGACTAGGACCTGCCTTACTCTACAGAGTTCTTCGTCGACTTGCTTCCATTCTGAGCTGTGGCTGAGAGCACGGTCGACATAAGCGTTAACAACACTCCTCTTGTACCTATCTGGGCAGTCACTGTTGGCATTTAGGCACATTCCTATGTTTGTTTCCTTAGTGTAGACTGCAGTGTGGAAACCTCCGCTCCTTTCCATGACTGTTACATCTAGAAAGGGCAGCTTCCCATCCTTCTCCATCTCGTAAGTGAAACGTAACACAGAATTCTGCTCAAACGCTTCTTTCAGCTCCTGCAGATGTCTGACATCAGGTACCTGTGTAAAAATGTCGTCAACATACCTGCAGTATATGGCCGGTTTCAAGTTCAAGTCGACTAAGACTTTTTCCTCAATAGTACCCATGTAGAAGTTTGCAAACAGGACGCCTAGGGGAGAACCCATAGCGACCCCATCTACTTGCTTATACATGTGCCCATCCGGGCTCAAGAAGGGTGCCTCCTTAGTACAAGCTTGGAGTAGTTTCCTCAGGATATTTTCTGGCATGTCAAGGGGAGTACAGGCCGGGTCTCGATACACTCGGTCCACTATCATCCCGATTGTTTCATCCACAGGTACGTTGGTGAACAGTGATTCTACGTCCAACGATGCTCTTATCCCTGTAGCCCGTGTTCCCCGCAGTAAGTCAACAAATTCCTTCGGGGATTTCAGGCTGAAGTTGCACGGGACATAAGGAGTCAGTAAGCCGTTGAGTCGTTTCGCCAGTCTGTACGTGGGTGTGGGTATCTGGCTGATAATTGGCCGAAGTGGGTTTCCAGGCTTATGCGTCTTGACGTTTCCATACGCATATCCAGGTTTATATTCTCCAATAATCTTTGGCAGGTGGAGTCCGGATTTCTTGGCATTCACAGTTTCAATCAACTTGTTGACCTTTGTTTTCAATTCGGCTGTAGTGTCCTTCGTTACCCTTTGGAATTTAGTTTGGTCAGAGAGTATGTGGTTCATTTTCGCCAGATATTCGTCTTTCTTAAGGATGACGTATATTGGCGACTTGTCGCCTCTCCTGACAACTATCTCCTTGTTCTCACGAAGGCTCTTGGCTGCCGCTTTGAGCTCGGGGGTCAGTATGGTACTTCTGTAGTTGCCTCGATTCTTTCCTCCTTCTGCAATAAGTTCAGCTTGTAAGGTGTCTTTGGTGGTGACCTTCTTTTGTGCTTCGAGGTCAAATATGTCGTCCAACAGGATCTCCAACTCCACTTTCCGGGCCAACGCACTTGGTCTGGACATAACGTGACAGTTTATACCCAGATTTAGGAGAGTGACTTGGTCCTCAGTGAGGTTGATACCTGCAAGGTTCAGGAAGCCGTCTCTTGGTCGTGGAATTGCCATGGGTCCTCCATATAGTGTTGTTAGCTTCTTGATAATCCTTGTTTCCGTGCTGAGGTGATGTCGGTCTGTGAGGATGTCGAGGTGTTGTTCGATGCGGGTGCGGAGACTTTCGTCGATGTTGCTGTTTCTCCATTCGTTTGTGGCCTGAAGTAGTTGCGTTTTATTGTCTTTGATATCATTTTCTGCCTTGTGTATCTGATTACGAATCAGATCTTGGCGATATTTTATCGTGAAGGCTTGATTCCTTGCTGCTGGGTCATGCGTTTTAATATTAGTATATTTTGGTAGCAGTCTTTCCTGTAGACATATGTTATTAAATATGACCGAAAAAGTAAGATTAATAATTCTAACACGAATTTTCTCAATTTTCCTTATGTTTGTTTTTACTGATGACGGTAAATGAAAAATCAATTCTCCAAAATTCATAATGAATTTTGAATTCATTATGAATTCATAATGAAATAAAGAATGAATTTTGGAGAATTGATTTTTCATTTACCGTCATCAGTAAAAACAAACATAAGGAAAATTGAGAAAATTCGTGTTAGAATTATTAATCTTACTTTTTCGGTCATATTTAATAACATATGTCTACAGGAAAGACTGCTACCAAAATATACTAATATTAAAACGCATGACCCAGCAGCAAGGAATCAAGCCTTCACGATAAAATATCGCCAAGATCTGATTCGTAATCAGATACACAAGGCAGAAAATGATATCAAAGACAATAAAACGCAACTACTTCAGGCCACAAACGAATGGAGAAACAGCAACATCGACGAAAGTCTCCGCACCCGCATCGAACAACACCTCGACATCCTCACAGACCGACATCACCTCAGCACGGAAACAAGGATTATCAAGAAGCTAACAACACTATATGGAGGACCCATGGCAATTCCACGACCAAGAGACGGCTTCCTGAACCTTGCAGGTATCAACCTCACTGAGGACCAAGTCACTCTCCTAAATCTGGGTATAAACTGTCACGTTATGTCCAGACCAAGTGCGTTGGCCCGGAAAGTGGAGTTGGAGATCCTGTTGGACGACATATTTGACCTCGAAGCACAAAAGAAGGTCACCACCAAAGACACCTTACAAGCTGAACTTATTGCAGAAGGAGGAAAGAATCGAGGCAACTACAGAAGTACCATACTGACCCCCGAGCTCAAAGCGGCAGCCAAGAGCCTTCGTGAGAACAAGGAGATAGTTGTCAGGAGAGGCGACAAGTCGCCAATATACGTCATCCTTAAGAAAGACGAATATCTGGCGAAAATGAACCACATACTCTCTGACCAAACTAAATTCCAAAGGGTAACGAAGGACACTACAGCCGAATTGAAAACAAAGGTCAACAAGTTGATTGAAACTGTGAATGCCAAGAAATCCGGACTCCACCTGCCAAAGATTATTGGAGAATATAAACCTGGATATGCGTATGGAAACGTCAAGACGCATAAGCCTGGAAACCCACTTCGGCCAATTATCAGCCAGATACCCACACCCACGTACAGACTGGCGAAACGACTCAACGGCTTACTGACTCCTTATGTCCCGTGCAACTTCAGCCTGAAATCCCCGAAGGAATTTGTTGACTTACTGCGGGGAACACGGGCTACAGGGATAAGAGCATCGTTGGACGTAGAATCACTGTTCACCAACGTACCTGTGGATGAAACAATCGGGATGATAGTGGACCGAGTGTATCGAGACCCGGCCTGTACTCCCCTTGACATGCCAGAAAATATCCTGAGGAAACTACTCCAAGCTTGTACTAAGGAGGCACCCTTCTTGAGCCCGGATGGGCACATGTATAAGCAAGTAGATGGGGTCGCTATGGGTTCTCCCCTAGGCGTCCTGTTTGCAAACTTCTACATGGGTACTATTGAGGAAAAAGTCTTAGTCGACTTGAACTTGAAACCGGCCATATACTGCAGGTATGTTGACGACATTTTTACACAGGTACCTGATGTCAGACATCTGCAGGAGCTGAAAGAAGCGTTTGAGCAGAATTCTGTGTTACGTTTCACTTACGAGATGGAGAAGGATGGGAAGCTGCCCTTTCTAGATGTAACAGTCATGGAAAGGAGCGGAGGTTTCCACACTGCAGTCTACACTAAGGAAACAAACATAGGAATGTGCCTAAATGCCAACAGTGACTGCCCAGATAGGTACAAGAGGAGTGTTGTTAACGCTTATGTCGACCGTGCTCTCAGCCACAGCTCAGAATGGAAGCAAGTCGACGAAGAACTCTGTAGAGTAAGGCAGGTCCTAGTCAACAACGGCTTCTCCAATGGTTTCATTGAAGACATCATAAGAAGGAAAGTGAAACGCCATGCAACCTCTGAAGATACAACTAACACAACACCTATACCCCCTATTAGACTATTTTACAGGAACTTCTTCTCCACAGCTCATAAAACGGAGGAAAGGGTCCTGAAAGATATTGTTAATAGAAACGTTATCCCTACAGACAAAAATCAGAAGATACAATTGACGATTTACTATAAAACCAAGAAAACTGCCAACCTACTCATGAGAAACTCTCCAGACACAAAGCAGAACGCTTTGAAAGAGACCAATGTCGTCTATGCCTTCAAATGCCCACTTGGGGACTGTAAGCCCCAAAGAACTCAATATATAGGCAAGACAACAACATCTCTTTCCAGGCGATTAACGATGCATAAGCAACAGGGCTCTATCAAGGAACATATAATCTCTTCCCACAACCAAACCATCACCAGAGAAATCTTAACAAACAACACAGAAATCATTGATAGATACAGCGACAACAGGCGGCTTGACATCTGCGAGGCACTACACATCAAGAAGTCAACACCAGCAATCAACAGCCAATTAACGCACAACTATATTCTACCCACTTCAAGACTCCGCTCCAATATAGAAACATCAAGAAATACGGGCCAATAGGCCTTCTGCAGTTACAGATCTATTCTTCCCTTTAGCTTATACCCATTGTTTCGTGTTCTGTGTTTGTTCTCACCTCACCCCAAACCATTGTAACATGTCACCTCACCCAAATGCAGGTATAAAAAAGAAAACTGTTTAAACTCTGTTCAGTTATAGTTGTTCTGTGTGTGTGTAACTAAAGTCTTTGAAAATGTAATAAGTTTTACGAAACGCGCTCAAGTGTCGCGTCAGACTAAGAAATAAAGAATGAATTTTGGAGAATTGATTTTTCATTTACCGTCATCAGTAAAAACAAACATAAGGAAAATTGAGAAAATTCGTGTTAGAATTATTAATCTTACTTTTTCGGTCATATATATATATATATATATATATATATATATATATATATATATATATATATTATATATATATATATATATATATAGTAGTGTGTATGTGTGTGTGTTTGTGTGTGTGTGTGCTTGTGTGTGTGCTTGTGTGTGTGTGTGTGTGTAAATAACGAACTATAACACGTGATGAACAATGTGACAGTGTCAGACCCCGAAGGAAGGATTAATATAGGGATTTCGTTAAGTTCTTTCGTATTTAATAATCCTTCCTGTAGATGTATTATTAAATACGAAAGTACTTAAAGAAATTCCTGTCTTAATTTGCGTGTTTATGGTGTCTTCATCTACTTTGACGTGCAGAGCTTCAAGAATTTGTAAACATCCTACATCTTGGGCTTTATTATGCAAGTGTTTTAATTCATAATTTCTCTAGTTAGGGTGACTTTATGGGCTTCTCTTATGTGACTTTTAGGGGCATCTGATTGAAGATGACAGGTCAAACTTCTCGTCAGCTTGGTCCACGTCCTACCAATATCTTTAGATTGAAGGTTACATCTTTCGTGGGGGCAGGTGTACATATATACCGGGCTGACCCTGGCCCCGCTGGGTACCCTGGTTGACCCTGGAACCGCTGGGTACCCTGGGTGACCCTGGCCCCGGTGGGTGAACTGATTGACCCTGGCACCTCTGGGTACCCGGGTTGACCTTGGCACCACTGGGTACCCTGGTTGACACTGGCACCGCTGGGTGCCCTGGTTGACCCTGGCCCCGCTGGGTACCCGGGTTGACCCTGGCACGGCTGGGTACCCAGGATGACCCTGGCACCGCTGGGTATCCTGGTTGAACCTGGCACCGCTGGGTACCCTGGTTGAACCTGGCACCGCTGGGTACCCTAGTTGACTCTGGCCCCGCTGGGTACCCTGGCTAACCCTGGCACCCCTGGGTACCCGGGTGTGTTAGGATAATTCGAAACCATCTGTGTGTGATATCTCAAATTAACCATAAATCAGGAATGAGCTTTGTCACTGTTCTTGAGGGTATAAGTGGAGTCTCAGACTTGCTGGTACTACAGTCTCTGAGGGTCTTATGGTGTGAGAGCAGAAGGGGCGGTACAGCTTAGACCAAACAATGCTCACAATACATATTAAGATTACCAAACTTCATCTGTGAGTCTTATATCCTTCTAAAGTGTCACGTAGAGCTCTGAGCTTCATTACCTTGATTGGTTCTCTGCGGTCCAACGACTTAGCTCACTTTGTATTAGATTTTAATTATATTCCTATGACGAAGAAAAATGAAATTTCATTCTTTTTTCATTTTCATTTTCCATTAAAATAGTAACTTTTAATGGAAATACAATATTGGAACATATATTAATACAGGTAAATTTATTTGTAAAAATATTTAAAATTTATTTGGTAATAAATTATGTGGTTTAAACTTAACTACCATGTCAATGTCTACTGATGCACGTTAATAACAGATAATTTTGAAAGCAGCATCTACTAATAAGAAATCATTGTTTTGCTATCAAAATCGTTATATTTTTACTCAGATATGAGAATAATATTAACAGTGTGTTTTCTACATAATTTCAAAAGAAATGCAAATGACGTGTAAGCTCTTCTGTTGGTATGGACTGGAAAGAAAGTGGCACTCGTCCAGTACCCGTCCATCACTCGTCCAGTACCCGTCCAACACTCGTCCAGTACCCGTCCAACACTCGTCCAGTACCCGTCCAATACTCGTCCAGTACCCGTTCAACACTCGTTCAGTACCCGTCCATCACTCGTCCAGTACCCGTCCAACACTCGTCCAGAAACCCGTCCAACACTCGTTCAGTACCCGTCCAACACTCGTCCAGTACCCGTCCATCACTCGTCCCGTACCCGTCCAACACTCGTCCAGTACCCGTCCATCACTCGTCCAGTACCCGTCCAACACTCGTCCAGTACCCGTCCATCACTCGTCCAGTACCCGTCCAACACTCGTCCAGTACCCGTTCATCACTCGTCCAGTACCCGTTCATCACTCGTCCAGAACCCGTCCAACACTCGTTCAGTACCCGTCCAACACTCGTCCAGTACCCGTCCATCACTCGTCTAGTACCCGTCCATCACTCGTCCAGTACCCGTCCATCACTCGTCCAGTACCCGTCCATCACTCGTCCAGTACCGTCCATCACTCGTCCAGTACCCGTCCATCACTCGTCCAGTACCCGTCCATCACTCGTCCAGTACCCGTCCATCACTCGTCCAGTACCCGTCCATCACTCGTCCAGTACCCGTCCATCACTCGTCCAGTACCCGTCCAAGACTCGTCCAGTACGGCTCTGTTGAGGGACGAGCAGCGTCTCAAAAGGTGATTAGTTTAGGAGATGAGAGGCAGGTAGTAATGACGGAGGTCTCGTGGGCTTCAGGTGCTAATCAGGTGGTATTGGATGGTCTAACTGCTAAGATTAAGCCAAGAAAGTTGTTTAGCGAATGTTACTCATAAGTAATCCGGGGAGATTCAGTAGCGTGGACAGAAATCCTGTTAGTCTTAAACAATTTAATAAAATAACATGAAAGTTCATAAGAAAAACATATGAGACAAGCGGACCACAAGACATCAACAAGGCGAAACCTTTACAAGTTAACAGGAAAACTATGTTTGAATAGTAAAAAAAAATTCTAAATGTCATACAAACGATAAATCTTTAACAACATGGGAGATAAATAAAATTTCAACACATGTCACAGCACAGTCCCGTTCTTACTCTCATTTTTATATTTCTTAATTTGGAATAATTTTTTTTGTAAAAAAAATACAGAATATCATATATATTATGCAGGAAAAAACAGAAAAATCTCAGCCTTCAGGATACCGGATCCTGGCCACTTTCCACCTGCACCTGTTATTGACAGTTACTTTTCGAACAAATGAAAGCCACACCTGATTGCATGGTTTACGTTCCATCTGACTATCGTCCCTTCTCAATCAGAAAAAAAGTTAATATGCTTTAGGTACTATGAATTGTATCAGGTCTCTTGTTCGAGTCTGGGTACTTCTGAGGACTGAACTTCCACCAGCGGCTGGGTCACTTTTATAGGTACGAAATTATTTATATGTAAAAAGGTTAAGATTAGTTTCCGTTTGCTTCGTTTTCTTGGAGAAGGTGGAGAAGCGAGGGGGGGGGGGAGACGGTTTACAAGTATGCATCATCACTTAAGAACGTCCGTCCTCAGTTTTTCAATGTTGAAATATTTTGTCCGGAGCTTCCGTCTTTAATCAAGTTCTTATATAAGTTGTTAATGCCGTTTTATGCTACATTTTTCAATTACAAAATTATATATATTAAAGCTGATTTTGCTCTCTATTCTGAAATTATCTTACCTCTCTTTATCTCCCTCTCTATATATATTTCTTTATGTGTTTACATTGTCTTTCCAACAAGGAAAAGCCATAACCATTTGAACTTTTATATGCATTGTGCATAAAATATCTGCGACACGTGTTGATCTGGAGATAACTAAACTAAATTTTTTTGGAGCATGTATAATTGGCTGAATTTTATAGTTATTTGAACTCAATAGTTTTAAATATGAAAATTACTATATATATATATATATATAATATATATATTATATATATATATATATATATATATATATTATATATATATATATATAATATGTTGTACCTAGTAGCCAGAACGTCGTACTCTGCCTACTATGCAAGGCCCGATTTGCTTAATAAGCCAAGTTTCCTGAATAAATATATTTTTTTCTAATTTTTTTCTTATGAAATGATAAAGCCACCCATTTCATTATGTATGGTCAATTTTTTTTTATTGGAATTAAAATTAACGTAGCTATATGACCGAACCTAACCAACCCTACCTAACCTAACCTATCTTCATAGGTTAGGTTAGGTTAGGTAGCCAAAAAGTTTGGTTAGGTTCGGTTAGGTAGGTTAGGTAGTCGAAAAACAATTAATTCATGAAAACTTGGCTTATTAGGCAAACCGGGCCTTGCATAGTAGGCTGAGAAGTGCGTTCTGGCTACTAGGTACGACATTATATATATATATATATATATATATATATATATATATATATATATACTATATATATATATATATAAGAGGCCTTGTATAAGGCCATATACTGCAAGTATGTTGACGACATTTTTATACAGGTATAGTGTTGCTGGTGGTGTGCTGCTGGTGGTGGTGTGCTGGTGATGGTGTTGCTGGTGGTAGTGTTGCTGGTGGTGGTGCTGCTGGTGGTAGTGTTGGGTGGTGGTGATGCTGGTGGTGGGCTGCTGGTGGTAAGTGTGTTGCTGGTGGTGGTGTTGTTGGTGGTGGTGTTGCTGGTGGTGGGGTTGCTGGTGGTAGTGTTGCTGGAGGTGGTGTTGCTGGTGGTGGTGTTGTTGGTTGTGGGGTTGCTGGTGGTGGGGTTGCTGGTGGTAGTGTTGCTTGAGGTGGTCTTGTTGGTGGTGGTGTTGCTGGTGGTGGTGCTGGTGGTAGTGCACCAGCAACACTACCACCAGCAACACCACCACCAGCAACACTACCACCAGCAGCACCACCACCAGCAACACTACCACCAGCAACACTACCACCGCACCTGACTTGAGTGACAGCTGACAGCTGGCGGTTGTCAGCTCAGGTGGACCCCACTAACAGGAACCCGGGTTCACCTCTTCTTATCGCTTCCAAACAGTCATGATGGATTGTTGTTAACCATGGCCGCCACAGTAGAGCACAGCTTCGACGTGTCACGATGTCTCGGGTTGGTAGTGGGGTTCGAGGGGCGGTGAAGAGGATGGCATGGTGACAGGACAGGTGGGCCCTGCCTCAGCTCCTGGGCGACGTCATCTACCGGCGTTTACTTGTTATCCCGGTACTACTGGGCCGGTACACCTTTCCGTGCAACCCCTCGTTCAGCTGAGCTTGGGCCGAGGTACAGGGTTGTACCTCCTCTGGCGAATCAGCAGCACTCTGTAGGGGTAGTGCTGTTCGTACCCGGGACCGCCTTGTTGCCTCTTCGTTTCCACAGACGACGCAACCACAGGTTTTGAGAGAGCTGACAGTCGTTGCAATTAGCGTTCTTCTTCGCAGACCACTCGTCTTCCACTTCCGGTTTTTCCGAAGTCTTGACTACGCGGCTGGTGGGCTTGGTTGGTGACCTTGAGACAGCTAGCCCCCGGCTGTGATGGTGACTGACTCTGCTCCGTGAAGGCAGCATGGCTGGACTGGGACAACCTCGTTAGTGACGTGAGGCTGGGTGACTGTATGCCAGTCACCCCTTCCGGATAACCAATTGACGAGTTACCGGGTACAAGGGGGAGGACTTTATGTAACGTGCCTCAGACCCCGATCTTATCAGCCAGGTGGGTCATCCCCAGACCTGCTGATCTCGATCCTTGGTTCACGTGTGACTGGGAGGCTGGAACTGGTGTACCGTCAGTCCTGAGAAAGACAGTCAACAACAAATGGCGGAAGCATGGATATTACTCTGAGGAATAGGAAGTTGGAAACCCCAGAGCAAGGCAAGTATGCTACCTGAGTCATGCACATCAGTAAATACACACCATTGCCTCTACAGGAATATTATGAATTTTACTAAACCTGACTAGGGGAGATCATTAACACTGTACAGCTCGCGACCTTGTTACCATAGGGTGACAAGATTGAACTTGACTACTGATGAGATTTGACAGGAGGTCATCCTCATCATCTGACTCAGCACTTGGATCATTAGACAGGTCAGGAATTAGACTTGCTGAAGGCAGCTCTAGTTCCTCCCTCGCGTGATAAGGTTTTAATTTATTAATATGAATCGTTCTCTCAACTTGGTCTTCAAAAATACCTTTTATAACAATTTAACTGGACCTTTTCTTTCAATTACTCGGTAAGGGCCCCGCCATCTAGGTGCAAGTTTCCTACTCTGATTGGCGGGAGCCGCTTCATTAACTCTCAACACAAGACTCCCGACTTTCAATTCAAGAGGTCGTACCTTTTTGTCATAATGCTGAGCATAGCGGTCTCGTGCTGTCTTGGAAGCCCTAGCTGCAATTCTCCATGCATTTTTCATCTTATTTAAAACTTCTGATGGGTAGTCTTCCCCATATGCAATATTATGTCTGTTAAGCAGACCTGATGGGAAATTACATGAATGACCTGTGAAAAACAAAAGGGGTTGGGTGTTAATGGACTGATGGATGGCAGTGTTCAGAGCAAACTGGACATAGGGGAGGTGTTCGTCCCACAAATTGACATCATGCTCTGCAAGAATTGCAAGCATATCTTTAACTGATCGATTCGTCCGTTCTGTCATACCGTTAGCCTGAGGGTGATAAGCCGTAGTGAATGCTGAAGTGGTTTCTACAATTTTACATACTTCTCTAAAAACATTCCCATTAAATTCCTGACCTCGGTCAGAAACTAACACTTTAGGGGGACCGAATACAGTGACAAACCTATCTAAGAACGCCTTTGCAACAGTTCGTGAATCTTTCTGAGGCAATGCAATCAGTGTGGTGTACCTGGAAAGGTGGTCTACCAACACCAATACATAACGGTTTCCTGAATGACTGTGATGCAGATCAATCAGATCAGCCCCCACCCGATCTAGAGGTTCCAAAATTTCTGGGAATTCTTGCAATGGAGCCTGTACCTTAAGGGTACCTTTCCTCCTTTGACAATGACCACAGGACTTAACGAAGTTAATGACCTCTGTTAACATACCGGGGAAGAAAAAGAGTGACTTGGCTTTCATGTGAGTTTTAAAAATCCCCGGATGACCTGCAATCTTCGACGCATGCGCGAGTTTCAACGCTGACTTCTTCAACACCTCTGGGATAACCAGCTGAAATACTGCACGATCCTTCTGTCCCTTTACATAAAATACGACCCCATCCTTCATTTCAAAATCATGAATTGCTAAATTACATTTCTTTGACGGATATTTTCCTCCCTCTAAAAGTTCAATAATTTCTTTCCACCTTGGTTCGTTCATCTGGAATTCCCGCATTTTCTCACTGGAAATCTTTTCAATGTTGACATTTACGTTAATTGACGCGATGTTCCTACTCAAGGTGTCTGGCACAACGTGAGATGGACCAGGCTTATAAAGGATCTGAAAAGAGTGAGCTGACAGCTCATGAGACCAACGTGACATCCGGGGACACTTTGTTTTCTTTTTAAATATAAATGTGAGAGCTCTGTGATCTGTGAAAATGACAAAATGACGTTGGAATAGGTAAGGCTCAAAATAACGTACACTTTCAACCACAGCAAGTGCTTCTTTGTCTGTTGCTGAGTATCTAACCTCCGGTCCCTTCACTTTTCTACTGAAATACGCCACAGGGTGAGGATGGTTCTCTGAATCACGCTGCATTAAGCACCCTCCTATGGCAGTACCACTAGCATCTGTATGCACCTCCCACTCCTTATCAAAGTCAGGCACAGCAAATACTGGGGCAGTAATTAATTGACTTTTGAGTTTAGTATAAGCCTCATCGTGTTCTAATGTCCACACAAATTTAGCATTCTTCTTTACGAGGTCAGTTAAAGGTGCTGTTATACTAGCAAATCCCTCAAAATGGCGGCGGAAGTATCCGGCTGCTCCCAGAAACCGGCGCACATCCCTTGCTGACCTAGGCCTGGGCATCTCAGCAATGGCGCGGCATGAGTCTGGGTCAGGGCGGATGCCATCTGTGCTCACCTGGAACCCCAGAAACTTGAATTTCTGAGATGCCAGGGTGCACTTGTTGATATTTAATTTGAACCCTGCCTTGTCTAACAATGAAAGCGTCTCAGTCAAGTCCCGTAGGTGTTCATCAAACGACCTGGAGTAGATAACCACGTCATCCAGATAAGCTAATGAATGCCTACCTAGCACAGGACTGAGGATGAAGTTAATAGCCCTTTGAAACGATGAAGGGGCTGTCTTGAGCCCAAAAGGCATGCGCTTAAACTGAAACTGGTGAACCCCATCAGAGAATGCAATTTCTCACGGTCCCTAACTGCAACCGGAATGGCCCAGTATGCTGACTTAGCATCCAGAATGGAGAAATACTTGGCTGCCGCGAACTGATCTATAATCTCTTGAATCCGAGGTAAGGGGTACACGTCCCCCTTTGTAATTTCATTAACTTTCCGATAGTCGACACAAAACCGGTAACTACCATCCGGTTTGCGCACCAGCACCACCGGAGACAACCATGGTGAAGTACTTGGTTCTATAACTCCCTGTCTTAACATCTTCTGACACTCCTCTCTGATAGTTCTCTTAGCCTGTTCCGGGAGCCTCCACTGTCTCGTATACACGGGCTCGTGATCACCTGTGGGAATGGTGTGCTCAATTCTGTCTAACAACCCAATTTGATCGTCGTCCGTTGCAAATAATGTAGGGAACATCCGCAAAACTTCCCGCACCCGTTTCCTATCTAACTGTGGAATGTGCTGTAAATCTAGAGCTGATATTAATTTATTCAAATTGTTGGTATCGCAAGGTGGCGTGAGCACCGTTGTGCTGTGCTTAGAAGTCTTACCAGTGTCTTTAACATTAAGAGCGCCACATTGCACAGTGTCAGTAAGTGTTTCCGATGGATCTGATTGAAAGATCGATGTCTCCTCTAAGATAATGCCATGAGACACCCGATCACCCACTCTGAAGCGGTAGGTCTTGTGTGAGAGATTGACTACAGGTATGAGGGCACCTTTGTCCAGGACAACAATTAAGTGGTGGGGAATTAATAGTTTATCAAACCTGCCGGCCACCAGAAGGGTAGAGCCAGGCTGGATATGACGACCCACGGCCACCCTAAGGAATCTAAATGACCGTGGTGGGCAAGACTGCTTGTCAAAAGCATGTAAAACACACAACTTCTTATTACTGTCTGGAAGAGACTGAAATAAAAACTTTGCATAATTGGCATGATGTTTCTGCTTCCGCTGGATGGAAGCTACAACAGGTGGATGGTCAGTCAATGTCACCGGGTATGATACAGTGCCTAATTTCAACCGGCAATGTCTCGCCCCTTTTACCTAAATCAGAAGATAGTAAATACAGAATATTCGGTCATATTCAATGATATATATATATATATATATATATATATATATATATATATATATATATATATATATATATATATATATATATATATATATATATATATATATATATATATATATATATATATATATATATCATTGAATATGACCGAATATTCTGTATTTACTATCTTCTGATTTAGGGTTTCTATCCCTCTAACTATTTCCTTAGTATCAGGACTTAGCTGAAATAGGAGTTCTCCAAAACTCATTTTCGTAATTTCAAGGTGAAGAAAAGAAGTGAATTACTATAAAATGTATTGCACTTTTTTATACAATTTGATCAACGTTTCGAACCTCCATGGTTCATTTTCAAGTGAAGAGATTTTTCAGGACTGGTTGATTTTATACCCATACTGGGTCAGGTGATAAGACAATAAAGGTGAAAACATTGGGGGATGCATAAGGGATAAATGTGGGGTGAAACATAAGAACATAAGAATTGAGGTAACTGCAGAAGGCCTATTGGCCCATACGAGGCAGCTTCTGTCTACATATATAGATTAATCAAGTGTAATTGGCCTGTTATGTGGAACAGTGTCTTCTGTGTTGGCATTGTTATGTTCTGGTCTTGTCCTTACTCTCATGGTGGGTAGAGTAAATAGTTCCGTGATTTGGGTGTTCATGGTAGGTTGTTCTATTCTTATGTGAATTGCTTCAAGAATTTGTAATGTTCTTGCATCTTGGGTTTTGTCTATTATACAGGTATTTTTGTTCAACATTTCTCTTGTTAGGGTGATGTCATGGGCTTGTCTCATGTGATTCCTGGGGGCACCGGATTGAAGATGGCATGTCAAACGCCTCGACAGCTTGGTCGACGTCATACCTATGTACTTAGATTGAAGGTTACATCCTTCATGGGGGCAAGTGCACATGTATACAACGCTTGATTGCTGTAGAGGGTTCTCTGTCGGCGTTGGGCTGTTTTTGATAAGGAGTTCGGAAGTCTTCTTGGTTTTGTAGAATATTATCAGGTTTTTGTTTTGGTTAGGAGTAATGCTTTTTACTCCTTTACGGATTATTTCTTTCATTATTCTTTCCTCTTTTATATGTTCACTGTGCATGGTTGATTTGTAATATAATTTTATTGGAGGTATTGTGGTTTCTGTTCTAGGTTCAGGATTATACCAACGGTCCAAGTGTCTTCTTATAGCAGCGTTTATTTCCGCGTTGCTATATCCATTGTTCACCAATACCTGAGTTACTCTTTCAAACTCTCTACTCACGTTGCTCCATTCAGAGCAGTGGGTAAGCGCTCGACGAATATAAGCATTGAGAACACTGGCTTTGTATCTTTGGGGGCACTCACTTCTACCGTTCAGGCATAATCCTATGTTGGTGGGCTTAGTATATACGTTGGTGCTTAAAGAGGTTCCTGTTTTTGTTATTAGTACATCCAAGAATGGCAGACTGTTATTTTCACTATTTTCATGTGTAAATCGGAGTACTGATTTGATAAAATGCTATGCCGAAGATTACCATCCGAGTGCCGGCTGGGAAGTGATTATAATAGCTTCGGCTATCACTTCCTTTTGTCCGGTCGTGATAGTCAAGCAGTTTAAGGTGTCCTTTACATACTTGTTGCGTTGCTCCTGGCAGTATGGGTTCGATAACCTGGCATATTCAAATAAACTTTGATAGGCTAACATTGTAACATTTCGATTATTATATATACATTGTAACATTTTAGTACTCTGCGATCGTCTCTCTGACCACTGTATAATTCTCTTTCTCTCCTCTAAGATAATAACCCAGCTCAACACTGTTACAGTCCAGTATGACCCCTCACTGGACTGCCACGAATATAAACTGAATATTAAATGAGGACATAACAAGGATAGGGGTTATTAATTTTCTTACCTTGACACATTGCCACCACCTTCCATACATAAATGAATGTGTCTATAATTATTGGTCCCCAGGAAGGAAGGGACTCGATAATCAGGGAACCCAACGGACAAGTAATTGAATCTGAATAGAATAATACTGTAGTCTTACTGAACTGAACGGGAGATTCTAGAACGACTTTTTAATTCCTAAAATGGAGAACACGGGTGAATTTCCAAACAGCAACTGAAGATCACAAGAATGAATAACACAGTCAAATAATCAAAGGGGACAGATAACTCACCAAAATGGCATTAACATTATTTTATTATTGAAACTGTATATTTAAATCACAATGAAATATAGCCTACTCTGAATAAACGAGGCAAATGGAAATGTAATACTAATATGCAAGAACATTGGAGCACAACTACCTTCAATACTGCAGCTTGCCAAATGATGTTGATTGGCTGCCCGCAGGTCAGTTGACCTGTACCCAAGTTGATGTCCCCAGACACACTAACTCTTCTTTCTTAAAAAACCTTAACAGTGGAACAGGCTCCACCCCCTAGTTCCTAGGCCCAAATTAACTCCGCCTATCCCAAGCCTATGGCCAATGGATTTAAACATAACTAGGTGATCTAGAAACCGGGCCAATGGCATGGTCAGGCACTATCCTGAGAGGCCCCGCCTTCCCAGGCATACATGTCTTTTAACCAATCCGGAGCAGGCTTGACTATAAGGGTCAATTTCTCTTGACAGAAACTCCAAAAACTGTGAAGGCACCAAGTACGACTTTCCTTGAAAGACTGCTGGTGGGCACCCACGTGTAACTTGAGATCCCAAGTTTATTGGTCTTGGTGGTTCTGTTCTCAAATTTGTCACTGACCGGAGGACAGGAGGGCGAGGGGAGCCAGTGGCTTCAAGCCGTTATGGCCCCGATGGTCAGACCCATGACGAAAGATAGGGAATGGCCCCAAGGGAGGGAAGGCAAGTGAGAGAAGGGAAGGGGAAGGGGAAAGGGGGAAGGGGGAAGGGGGAAGGGGAAAGGGGAAAGGGGGAAGGGCTATGGTGTGCCTACACCATTACAACTCCCCCTCTTCGGGAATTAAGAAATTTGTGTGTAAAGAAGTTTAAGGCACAAAATTCTTATCCAGAACCCTGCCCTATCATAATCCTAACTCCAAAAACAACATTTAACTCAACAATAAATGACCCATTGCCTCAAAACAACAGAATTAATAATCTAATCCTAACTAAGAATGGGAAAACAAAATTAAAACAAAAAAAATGTTCCTCTCCAAAACAAAATAAAGGCACCCCCAAAGGTGTGCCCCATCATGTATACATACAAAACAAACACAGCAATAATACATAAAACATAAGGACAGAGACCGTCTCTAATCCTGGCTGTCCACTTGGACGCAGCCCTGTACCTTTGCAACTACCTGGAAGACAAAACATCCTATACTTGACTTGATATAGGAACCAAATAATTGTAAAAAAAAATCCAAACCTAACAACAATCAACTAGCTAAAATCAGCCGATAGCCTCCCGCTATCCCATCACAACTATAACACATCACATCACATAGAACATATTAAAAAGAAATCAATGTCATTAAAAATTAAAAAAAATTATAAAATTCTATCAAAATAGAGGAATACTACCTCTCAGGAACCTAGTGTTCCACTCCTGTGGCAACTGCCTACCACAGCGTGTCCAGAACCTTAAACCTAAAGAAATACACAAAAATATTTTTATTAAAAAAAAAAATCAAGTCCACAGACGTGTCTCTTAACCAACAACAACACACTGGATATGAGTTCCTCAACTCTTAATATCCCAGAATTCATGCTCCAGTCCACACAACAGCGGGTGAACACATTTTTCAGACTGTGTACCACACCTTATTGTTCAGTAATCCACAAAAAAATAAAAAAAAATAAAAATATAAATATCAGTAACCAGGATCTAGAAAAATCTAATAAGTTCCCCACTGATCAACGTTTCTAGAGATCCTACTAGATGGTTCTCAAACCAGTTCACTCAAACACTTTTCTAGGGACAAGGTAATTTTCTAGTAACAATTTTCTAGATGTTCACTTTCTAGATTTATTTCTCTATTTCACTAGTTCTAGTTTTCAACATTTAATACTGTTCCAGAGAGCTTTCCGAAGGTGTACAGAGGTGTTACTATCAGATGGAAAATTAAAAATTGAACTAACTGTTCCGAGTTAACACAGTTTACTATATACTTATAATTCATTTTGTATTATACTTTTCTATACAGAAGTTCTATCGTTCGGTCCTGGTGACATCTCGTTGCTGTAGATTCCGGCGACTACCTCATGTTGTTTGAAGATCCTGGTCATCTGGAAGTTCCATTTCCGGCCTCTGCCAACTACGGACAGTACAGGGGGTCTCGTACTACCCGCACCTGACTTGAGTGACAGTTGACAGCTGGCAGTTGTCAGCTCAGGTGGACCCCGCTAACAGGAACCCGGGTTCACCTTTTCTTATCGCTTCCAAACAGTCATGATGGATTGTTGTTAACCATGGCCGCCACAGTAGAGCACAGCTTCGACGTGTCACGATGTCTCGCGTTGGTAGTGAGGTTCGAGAGGCGGTGAAGAGGATGGCATGGTGACAGGACAGGTGGGCCCTGCCTCAGCTCCTGGGCGACGTCATCTACCGGCGTTTACTTGTTATCCCGGTACTACTGGGCCGGTACACCTTTCCGTGCAACCCCTCGTGCAGCTGAGCTTGGGCCGAGGTACAGGGTTGTACCTCCTCTGGCGAATCAGCAGCACTCTGTAGGGGTAGTGCTGTTCGTACCCGGGACCGCCTTGTTGCCTCTTCGTTTCCACAGACGACGCAACCGCAGGTTTTGAGAGAGCTGACAGTCGTTGCAATTAGCGTTCTTCTTCGTAGACCACTCGTCTTCCACTTCCGGTTTTTCCGCAGTCTTGACTATGCGGCTGGTGGGCTTGGTTGGTGACCTTGAGACAGCTAGCCCCCGGCTGTGATGGTGACTGACTCTGCTCCGTGAAGGCAGCATGGCTGGACTGGGACGACCTCGTTAGTGACGTGAGGTGATGGCTGGGTGACTGTACGCCAGTCACCCCTTTCGGATAACCAATTGACGAGTTACCGGGTACAAGGGGGAGGACTTTATGTAACGTGCCTCAGACCCCGATCTTATCAGCCAGGTGGGTCATCCCCAGACCTGCTGATCTCGATCCTTGGTTCACGTGTGACTGGGAGGCTGGAACTGGTGTACCGTCAGTCCTGAGAAAGACAGTCAACAACAAATGGCGGAAGCATGGATATACTCTGAGGAATAGGAAGTTGGAAACCCCAGAGCAAGGCAAGTATGCTACCTGAGTCATGCACATCAGTAAATACACACCATTGCCTCTACAGGAATATTATGAATTTTACTAACCTGACTAGGGGAGATCATTAACACTGTACAGCTCGCGACCTTGTTACCATAGGGTGACAAGATTGAACTTGACTACTGATGAGATTTGACAGGAGGTCATCCTCATCATCTGACTCAGCACTTGGATCATTAGACAGGTCAGGAATTAGACTTGCTGAAGGCAGCTCTAGTTCCTCCCTCGCGTGATAAGGTTTTAATTTATTAATATGAATCGTTCTCTCAACTTGGTCTTCAAAATACCTTTATAACAAAATTAACCGGACCTTTTCTTTCAATTACTCGGTAAGGCCCCGCCATCTAGGTGCAAGTTTCCTACTCTGATTGGCGGGAGCCGCTTCTTTAACTCTCAACACAAGACTCCCGACCCTAGCTGCAATTCTCCATGCATTTTTCATCTTATTTAAAACTTCTGATGGGTAGTCTTCCCCAATATGCAATATATGTCTGTTAAGCACACCTGATGGGAAATTCACATGAATGACCTGTGAACAACAAAAGGGGTTGGGTGTTTTGGACTGATGGATGGCAGTGTTCAGAGCAAACTGGACATAGGGGAGGTGTTCGTCCCACGAATTGACATCATGCTCTGCAAGATTGCTAGCATATCTTAACTGATCAATTCGTCCGTTCTGTCATACCTTAGCCTGAGGGTGATAAGCCGTAGTGAATGCTGAAGTGGTTTCTACAATTTTACATACTTCTCTAAAAATTCCATTAAATCCTGACCTCGGTCAGAAACCAATACTTTAGGGGGACGAATACAGTGACGAACCTATCTAAGAACTCCTTTGCAACAGTTCGTGATCTTTCTGATGGCAATGCAATCAGTGTGGTGTACCTGGAAAGGGGTCTACAACACCAATACATAACGGTTTCCTGAATGACTGTGATGCAGATCAATCAGATCAGCCCCCAACCGATCTAGAGGTTCCAAAATTTCTGGAATTCTTGCAATGGAGCTTTACCTTAAGGGTACCTTTCCTCCTGTTGACAATGACCACAGGACTTACGAAGTTAAGACCTCTGTTAACATACCGGGGAAGAAAAAGAGTGACTTGGCTTTCATGTGAGTTTTAAAAATCCCCGGATGACCTGCAATCTTAGACGATGCGCGAGTTTCAACGCCGACTTCTTGCAACACCTCTGGGATAACCAGCTGAAAACTGCACGATCCTTCTGTCCCTTTACAAAAATAAGACCCCATCCTTCATTTCAAAATCATGAATTGCTAAATTACTTTTCTTTGCCGGATATTTTCCTCCTCTAAAAGTTCAATAATTTCTTTCCACCTTGGTTCGTTCATCTGGAATTCCCGCATTTTCTCACTGGAAATCTTTTCAATGTTGACATTTACGTTAATTGACCGATGTTCCTACTCAAGGTGTCTGGCACAACTGAGATGGACCAGGCTTATAAGGATCTGG
>WNGS01006600.1:100766-118344 GCA_020271785.1 Procambarus virginalis | reverse complement strand
GCCGCATGTTGTACATCTGGCTGGAGAACCTTCTGAACTCGGGCGAACCGACTGCATTCCTTTCACGCTGTTGACGCACTGCTGCTATTTCCGGAGTTTCCATTTCTGGAGTGTTCTACACAATCTGTCTCCTGGCTGAGGGTGGTGAGTGTGCTGCAGTGGTCTCTGGTGCTGGGGGTGATGTTTGTGCTTCAATTTCAACATAGGCGTTCGAGTCGTCATCAGAAGACGTGGTGTAACTTGCAGGAGAAGTTGGCGGCAATGCCACGGTATCAGATGTAGTCGCTGGTGTTTCTGGAGTTGTAGGGGCCAGGTTGACAGGCGTCTCTGGAACGGGGTCGGGCTTTGGTGGAGAGGAGCCAGCAGTAAACATGGCCTCTGGAATCACGAACGTGGGAAGATGTTTGCCTTGTATAGTTCATTTAGTATTCTGTACCGTTGTCGGAGATCTCCTCCTGAGAGTTCAGTAGCGAAGTGTATCAAAGCTGCTACAGTGCTGTCAGAGGTGGCTGGAGGCGGTGTGAGTGAGGATTGGTGCAGAGGCGTCGTCTGATGCTGTGATTGGCTGGCGCGGGAGTTGCTGGTCCAGTAGTTGGGTTGCTCGCCGCTCGCGGCGCCACTTGTCGGGAGAGCTGGGAAGGCTTGTTCTTGAATGTTAAATCTTGGAGTAGAGTTTCTTGGTCTGGCTTCTGTCATTTGCTTGATTTCCTCTTGTCGCTTGGGGCAGTCTTGAGAGACGGCTGTGTGGTCACCGTCGCAGAGTAGACAACGTTTGGTGGCAGCTGTGCAGTCTTGTGATGATGTTCCCCAGCACAGATGCTGCATTTCTGCTTCGGATTTGGGCACTTTTGTGAATAGTGGGTGTATTGATAACACCGAAAGCACTGACGCAGGTGGAAATATCGCTGCCTGGAGATCTGGTGGGGTGTGCAGGCCACTCCACAGCATCTGAGGCCGTTGTCGGCCGCGAGAGTAGCCTCTGCCGGAGTCTTGAGGGTGACCTTGAGGGTTGGCTTTCTGTTTACATCCTGCTGAATGAGGTGGGCCGATATGGCCGTGAGGGATCTGTTTTGGTGTTTATGCTCTTCACAATCTCAGAAGCTGGTCGTTCAGCGATGATGTCACTCACTCTGTGAATGAATATAGTCCTTACTGCCAGGAACTGGTAGGGAGGCAGGAGTGTTAGGCCCTGTGCTTCGAGTGCAGTGGTCGTTGTCGTGGTGAATAGGCTTTCTAGTGCTGCTGCACTACTGAAAAGAATTTGGGGCCCATTCACGTCCATAACGACGTCGATGGGTGCTACCCCAGAGGTTGATGATAGTAGATTCATTATCTCGATCTTGCTGTATGTGGTGTCGGTTCCTCGGAACCGCACCTTCACTCTGAACAGCATGTTCAGGAGGCTCTAATCGTTGCTGCCCTATATTTATCCACCCGGCAGTGCTGGGTGCAGGAGCCTGAACTAGAGGGTTGCACTTTCTTTAAGAGGTCTCCCGTCTCTTACCGGTATAATGCACCGGATCAGGGTGGGGTCTGACCTCCTAAAGCAAAGTACTCTGTCATTTGAAATATACAAGTTTTAAATATCAGGAATTTGTTTTTTAGCTTTATTAACATAGAGATTTTATACAAAATTGAAAATACCCTGAGTTACTTTAATTTATTGACATATTTTAGTTTTATTTTATTAGGTTTATAAATCTGTAATATCAACATAGCTATAGGTTAAGTACTAATTGTAATTAAGAAGCAATAAAATGCTTATCTTCAACAATAAGAAGGTTAGGTGAGGTCGTGGTTTTCTATTCTCTTTTCAGGTAAGCTATTATATTCACAATATATTTGACTATGATTTAATACTAAGTGAAAATAAGTACAATTTCTGACTGCTAAGAATAGTACATAATTGCACTTATTTGTGCTGTTACATTTACCTCCCCATTTTTTGAGGACGGGCCGCACTATTAGAGAAAATGTCTGTCCAAAGTTGGAGGCCAGATGTTTGGGGCTAGCCTTACCCAAATTTGCATGTGGGATCCTTGGGTGCGGGATGAACATAGGTTAGTCAAGGTAGGCCTATGTTTAAATGCTTTAAACAAATTTGAGTCTGTTTTTTCTAGTCTCATATGTGCGATTTTCTTGACATCGCACAAAATCTGATATAAAATCGGGGGAGTAATGTTTTTAGGCTTTAAAGCTTACTCGAAAACTATGAACTGATGAAAATATCGAGTCGGGAAGATGGTTATTGATGTAAATAACTCGGCAAAATTAGCATAAAGAGAGAGATAGAAGAGAGAGATAGAGACAGAGAGATAAAGATAGAAACAGAGAGATAAATATAGATACAGATATAGAGAGATACAAAGATAGATTTAGAAATAGAGAGATTCAGAGACAGATATATAGATACACAGGTACAGAGATAGACAGAGAAATATACAGAGAGAAAGAAATATACAAACAGAGATAGAGACAAATCGAGATAAAGAGAGAGATGGTGAGATAGACAGACTGAGAGACCTGGCAATGCCGGCTACCCTCCAAGTACATTGTCACATAATTCCCTGCATGGCCATGGAAAGCTGCCTCTTCCTCCACCTTCAACGCCTTCATGCTACAATCCATATCTACAACAGCATAAAACCAGACAGTCGGTTAGACATCTGTTTGGACACACTTCACCCGGTCACCTGAGCTCCAGTCAAGTGCGTTCCCCAGTGACCTGTTAGCGCCCCCTAACTGCTCGTTATCTCGCCGGCTTCTTGTCAATTGTCACGTTGCCACCTGCCATGACGTCACCAGCGGTCGTATATATAAACCAGCTGGTGCCTAAGAAGACAGTTTACTCTCTGGTGCTCCTGGGATCCTCACATCTCCCCCACTCACTCAATGTTGCTTCATGCTATGGTGTGTGACGGTGATGACGTGGATTATTGTACATAGCTTAAGTCACCAGTCTTTCCTTTTCAAGTAGTTACATATTATTGTATAATTGCCAAGTATTCTTTCAGAAAATATTATTTTATGTTTATTAATGTTTAAGGTTTGTTTTTTAAGTAAATTGTTTTAATTTTTCATATGTTTATTGTCTAATCCTGCAACTTTCACTTTGCAAGCAGCATTTTTTTTTTTTTTTTTGATGCGAGTGAGGTCAATACTAGACCTGTCCGGTATAAACTGCACTACCGAAACACTTCGCAATATCTATACTGGAAGAATGTCTATGTGTTAAAGTTAAAGTACGTTTATCGAAAAAAAAAACATCTCAAAGGGATAGAGTAGCTTAGGCTATTTCTACCCTCCAAAGTTGACTGTCCAAAGTTGAAGGCCAGATGCTTGGGGGTTAGTTACATACAATTTGCAGGGGAACAGACTGGTGTATGGGACCAAAGCTATGACTGGTTGGTGGTAGACCTATATCAAATGCTCTAAGAAATATCAATCTTTAACCCTACCTCCCCCCCCATGTGATTTTCATGAAGTTTGAAATGAAATCCTGGATGTGAGAAACGTAGTAAACTTTCATGAGTTACTGATAGATATTTACAGTGAAGACAAGATAAATGAATAGATGGATGGATGGATAAATAGATGGATGTTGGAAATATCCAACACTTAATTACTACACTACTAACCAGTAAAGTAGTAAATTAACATTATTTAGTTAATGCGCAGTTCTGCCAAAACTTTCGTAGTATCCGCGGCTGTGTTGCGTCAGCAAGCTAGACACACGGAATATTTCCACTTATTAATGGATCGAGTAGAATCCAGCCTCATTTACCTTCCTTTATTAAGGATAATCATTTAGTAATAAGTTTACCTAGCTAATATACGTTCGTTTACTGGAAACAATTTATTCAGCTATGATTAGCTGTTCCAGTGAATAATGCGATAAGGCAAATAATTTCCACTCTAACTCTTTCTCGTTTATTTAACGTAGTCTAAATTAATTGACATACACTATGAGAAAATATGTTGCCGCATGATACATTTATATATGACGTAAACATTCGTCAAACCTATTTCTTTCAAATTCAACATTAAATATATTATAATTTATGCTCGGAAGCCCAGCCTTGGAAGCTATGCGTATACGCCACCCAAGAGAAGGACACTTTCCCCATTTTTCACCAGGTAGCAGCAAGGTGTTCCGAAGTGGCCCGAGAAATATCTTTCGAGTCTGCAAGCATCTGTACTTCCCAGGACTTCAGATCGAGGCGCAGCTTACCAACTTACGGACACCAAGTTTGGCAGGCATTTTACCTGATTTTTAATATTGTTGAGCTCGATAATATGTAGACAGAGGTGCCCTGTGGTGATGCTTCAGGCGGTAATATAGCACCCACGTGAGTGCAGCTTCTATCCCTCCAATTATTTTAGATCTTGCGTTTAAATGCGTGAATACTAGTTTGGAGTGGAAATTATAGAAGTTTTACATTTCAGTGTGGTAGTTCAATTGAGGGAAACATGTTACTGTTTCCATGATCACGTGTTCCAAGGATTACTATCTCAGGACTGGTTGTAACGTCTTGTAGAGGCTGGACGCGATCTACATTCCTCATCTTAATATTTGTAATATTTACATCTTAATATTTTTGTAGGAAGTGTATTTACTTCTTATCATTATTGAATTACATTAATTTATATTTACTAATTAACCCCCCAAAGTGTGTGGAGGGATTTGGCTCTACAATTTATTATAAATTACAGTTCACTATTTTATATCAATAAATTTTCAATGATAATTATATAAGAGATCCACAGGCACTGGTTCTCCAATTTTATTCCCCTTTTCCTAAAGGGTGGTCCTTCGAATAATTAATGGGATTTATTATTAATATTCTGAGCCAGATTTTTCCACAATGGATGGGTAAATAGATGGAAAGTTGGATTGAGGGATAGGTGGATGGATAGATAGATGGGTATAGATATATGGATGGATGAATAGATAGATAGACAGATGGTTGGATTGATATAGATATATAGATAGATCGATAGATAGATTTAGAGATTGTCAGATAGTTGGATAGACAGAGGGATAGTTGGATGGATAGACGGATGGATAGATAAACGGGAAGTGTTGAGTGTGGTGACGGTTTTCACACTCCTCCCACATATTAAGAGTTCTTCTCCCACCTGTAAATGTGACCAAATGCCCCAGCAATATTTGTACCGTGCCTATAAGCAGGCAGTAAGCCAGAATTTTGAATTTATTGCAGTTTTATGTTCTGTAGGCGAGGGATGGAGCCTAGTTTAAATAATCATGTAATATAATCTAGTTCGTCAAGCAAGATGGCGGACACGACAACACCGAAATCCCGGATGAAGGAAATGAAGATGATTGGGCACATGCTAGCAACATTGACCAATGAGGTGGTGACCTGAGGTCACGTGATATGCCGGGAGCGCCTGAGTGGCGTAGACAACTGCGGGCGGGCGTCATTGCACCTGAGATACTGTACAGAGAGGTTGTGACGAAGTCAGCTTTGTGGATATCGTAGATATCTCGAAGTACATAAAGTTATGTTCTGGGCGTTGCAAGAGTATCTTAGGAGTGACTGTGCAAAGCTTCCTGGGGAAGCTTCAGAGGACGAGCTCTGCAGGTTGCAGAAGGTGCAACTCGATCTCTAGGTGATCTGGATCACCTGCGTGAATTTGACAGCTGGGCTAAAGGACCGAAGAGAGGTTACCGTGCTGCTTTTCCATACTCTGTGCAACCGTTCGATGATAGTGTGCAATCGTGTTCAGCATTAATCATCAGCAATAAAGTACTGGTGAGCAGTGTGAATGCCAAGTTGCAGTCATGCCACCTGGAAGATTGCAGTGACCAGTAAGGTCAACGTGCGGGTGTCTGGGACCCAAGTTACTCCACGGAGGGCCCGAAGCAGCAAGTGTACTCCTGGTGTGAAGGCCAAGCGCTGTGTGGAGAGCCGAAGAGCGTCGTGTACCTGCACCTGGGATACTCAACGTGCAATCTTGCCTCTCGGTATGGAATTGGTGATGTGTTGAGACATGGATGCCTGCAGACAGTTCTCAGTGACATTTTGAGGTGCGGTTTATGTAGTGGAAGTAACCGCTGTACCTTCCAGGGTGAGTAAGGGAGTAAGACCCGGTGTGAGTGGAAGGATCAACGGTTCACAGTTGTCGGTTTCTGATACATGATTGCTTTCATTTAGGCTCAGGAAGGTGTGGCAGTGTTCTTAACCCAAAGAGAATAGTCACATACCTGTCGTAATTCGTCTCTTCAATGAGAAAATCCAGAGGAGCCGTGATGAAGGTTCGAACCTATGCACTGGGTGTTCCCAGATGCACGCTCTAGTCGACTACGCCAAGTCATGGTCAAAGAATTGCAACCTTGGGTACTAATTACAGGACGACAGAGCCAGAGTGCTTGGGGGGGGGGGAATTGTGTGAAACCCTGGTTCAGCTTTAATGGAAGCCTCGGGATCCTCGAGGGAGCAGTAGTACCTCAAGTTGTAATTCTTTGACCATGTTGTGGCATAGTCGACTAGAGCGTGCATCTGGGAACACCCAGCTCATAGGTTCGAGCTCTCATCACGGCTCCTGTGGATTTTCTCATTAATATAACAGGATAATGTAATTTCTCTGTTTAGTGTAGTGTCTTCAATCACCAGGTGGGTTGGGAGCGGCAGGGTGTGGACACGTCCGTGGGTACCAGGATAACGGTCAAGGGGACAAGCCCTGAAAAGGAAGCCCAAGAGGAACAAACCTGGCGATTGTGAGTGACATCTAGTGATCACCTGACAGATGAGAGAAGCGCCGAGGTCTGAGATTGCAACTAGCAGTTTTTTTTATTATTATAATTTTCTACCACAGACGTGGCCACACATTTACAATGCTAACCAGCATATATACATTTTCTTCTGTCCTCCATGGACAGGGTGAGAGATTTGTCGAACATATAGTTAAGAGATTTATTCAACAACCACAGAAGGTGATCGTAGTGCTTTTAAAATGTTAGGCTCAGCTACATACGTAAATACATAGATACACAGATTTATGAATGCATTAATGTGAATTTATAATGGTGAAATGTAATTCTGATCAGCTTCCACATATACTTTATACACATACATACACACACACATACATACATACATACAACACACACATACATACATACACATATATTTATCTCTTTTACTCTGACAGAGTGAGATAGCTGACAGAGAAACTAGTGTGCAATTAAGAACTTAACCACTGAAAGTGATTAAGATGATTTTACAAGCTCAGGTTATATAGTTACATTACATGGTTAATCTAGGGGTACAAGTCCAATATATCATCAAGTGTTCCAGTACTCATATAGTAATTACACAGTTCAGCATACCTTAGCCCAGGAGGGCGAAAGTCAGTCAGTATGGGACATTCTACAATATAATGTTCAAGTGAGTGCATGTTTTCTCTTTCACAAAGTTGACACATTGTGTACTCGACATTTGGGTTTTGAGAAAGCTGCCAGATACGTCTATATCCCAGGCGTATTCTGGCCACTATAACATCACATTGCCGGGTTCTTGTTCTATTAGTCCCATATGTGAATGTCTCCTCACGATATCTATCATAATATTTAATGCTACAACTTTCAGGTCTTTGTGAATTTGTTAGGTCGGTGAGATCTTCATTAGATATTTCTTTAAGTATTCTCTTTGTCACTGCTAATGAAACACCCATGTCAATTTCTACCATTGGTTTTCTACAGGTTGTCTTTGCAAGCATATCAACAGTGTCATGCCTTGAGATGCCAACATGTGTTGGTATCCATAAGAATTTAATTTCAAATCTGTTTTGAAGGTAGATCAGTATTATCCTCCATATGTCCCGTGTTGCTAGTCTCTTCTATGGAGCATATTTTACAACCTATAGTTCGCTATTTTATGTCTATTCATCCATATTAATTTTCTCTGTGTTAAGATTGTGGTAATGACTCTAACATAAAGATTAAAGAACAAGCCTTGCTTCGACAAGAAGCAAAGTACAATGCCTTAAGCCAAATTGATGCTTTAGTCAGAGAGCGCTCCCTTTCCCAGATTATTTACACTGATGGATCCTTGCATCAGTCCCATGGTGCAGCTGGAAGTGCAGTTGTTGTGGCAGCCAGAGATGGTTCCTTCTCCCATGAGTGTGGAGCGAGACTAAGTAACTGGGCCTCCACTCTTCAAACAGAATTGGTTGCCATAATCCTTGCACTAGAGCGCGTATATGAATCCAAAGTTAACACGCTAATTGTAAGTGACTCCTTGTCATCCTTGACTGCCCTCAGCTCCCCAAGGCATAACTGTGACGTGCTTATCTCTGAAGCTAGACACAGATATAATGAAATAATTAATGATGGAGTCAGAGTTTGTCTCCTGTGGATTCCTTCCCATATTGGTCTCTGTCGGAAAACCCGACACCATTTAATAATATTACATGCAAATGCAGATAATATTGCTGCTGCGTTGTACACAAGTTAACCCATAGAAAATGTAGCCTGTAGTGGAATTTTTCGTCAATAGAAAACGGGATATCATTGCCATATACTATTATAAATTCACAAACTATTGTGTTGGGAATTATTCTTAAATACATTAGTCTTAGGACTTTTTATATCATAAAAACATCTTATTTGAAATAACTTAATTATCAGTATCAAAATAGAGTAAATGTGACCCTTCTATCACTTACTGATATCTAGACAAAGTGCCAAGGCGTCAGTAGGAGGAAGAGGTCAGCCATTGTTGTTAAGACCACAGGCGCAGGGGAGCAAATTCAGCTCCTATAATTTCTCTTGGACGAAGTGTAATGGAGATCATATTAGTGCTCCACCATCATCAACACGCTGTCAACATACTCAAGGAAAGTATCCTACCGAAACCCGTTTATCTAAACATTTCTGGCCAGTTAAATATTAGGTAGATAGGGGTGAACCGGTTAAAATGCGAACCCGCCTCATAATAAAGGTAATTAAGCATTGGTCCTTATTATCTATTATACAGTGTTTTTCTCTGATATAGCTGTCATATATTAGGATTCTGGCTTTACAGCTAGCGCCCTTTGACAGGAACAAGAAGAGGAAGCAAGACTTGATACATCAGTTACTGGGTGATGGAAGTTGCCTCAATCGAGGATAATTTGGTGTCTACATCCTAGTTATACCTGGTGGACTAAGGCTGCTGTATAATAAGATAAGGAACCTCCTCAATGTATACTAATATATGTAGTTTAATACTGTAGTTGGATTGACTGCATATATATAAATTTAATATAAACCCCCCCTAATGTGTAAGGATCGATTTGTGAGATTATTGCAGAAATACAGTCCACGTAACATCATACCAATTGCTATCGAAATATATAAATTAACGTAAATATAAATTCTATATAAATTCATATAAATTAAATATAAATCTCACAGGTCGATTCCCACAGTCTCCGAATGCATGATAGAACTGATGAGTTAGCCAAGACTTTTGCTCGTAAAGAGGGAATTGATTACCAACTTGGACTGCCTTTGAGCAGCCTGAGGGCAGTAATATTCCGGGAACGTCAACTAAATTTCGGAGACTTGAGGCAAAGTGAAATTCCCACCAGTTACTCCATCTATCATCATTCTATTATGCAGGAAGAACCGCACGTCTATGGGTCATCCAATAATGTTAGCAGACTTCTAGATGTTATTACTGCTAGGTTTAGGCTCGGCTACAAGTACCTCTGGGAATTTGTAACATTTGCTGATGTAGATTTGACTAAATGTAAACTCTGTCAGCAGAACTATTCGCATACTTTGCGTCATTATATAATGGAATGTGAAAAAATCGCGGAATTTAGAGATAACACCATCAATAGTGTCCAAGAAAGGAGTAAGTACTTCATTCATAATGATATACTGCCCGAAATCTCAGCGAAGTATCCAAAATTTGCTTATTGTAGGTAATGCATGCACATGACTGTAAAGCTGTCGCCCAGTTGGGTGGGTGTGGAGCACATGACTGTAAAGCTGCCGCCCAGTTGGGTGGGTGTGGAGCACATGACTGTAAAGCTGCCGCCCAGTTGGGTGGGTGTGGAGCACATGACTGTAAAGCTACCGCCCAGTTGGGTGGATGTGGAGCACATGACTGTAAAGCTGCCGCCCAGTTGGGTGGATGTGGAGCACATGACTGCAAAGCTGCCGCCCAGTTGGGTGGGTGTGGAGCACATGACTGTAAAGCTGCCGCCCAGTTGGGTGGGTGTGGAGCACATGACTGTAAAGCTACCGCCCAGTTGGGTGGGTGTGGAGCACATGACTGTAAAGCTGCCGCCCAGTTGGGTGGGTGTGGAGCACATGACTGTAAAGCTGCCGCCCAGTTGGGTGGATGTGGAGCACATGACTGTAAAGCTGCCGCCCAGTTGGGTGGATGTGGAGCACATGACTGTAAAGCTGCCGCCCAGTTGGGTGGGTGTGGAGCACATGACTGTAAAGCTGCCGCCCAGTTGGGTGGGTGTGGAGCACATGACTGTAAAGCTGCCGCCCAGTAGGGTGGGTGTGGAGCACATGACTGTAAAGCTGCCGCCCAGTTGGGTGGATGTGGAGCACATGACTGTAAAGCTGCCGCCCAGTTGGGTGGGTGTGAAGCACATGACTGTAAAGCTGCCGCCCAGTTGGGTGGGTGTGGAGCACATGACTGTAAAGCTGCCGCCCAGTTGGGTGGGTGTGGAGCACATGACTGTAAAGCTGCCGCCCAGTTGGGTGGATGTGGAGCACATGACTGTAAAGCTGCTGCCCAGTTGGGTGGGTGTAGAGCACATGACTGTAAAGCTGCCGCCCAGTTGGTGGATGTGGAGCACATGACTGTAAAGCTGCCGCCCAGTTGGGTGGGTGTGGAGCACATGACTGTAAAGCTGCCGCCCAGTTGGGTTGGTGTGGAGCACATGACTGTAAAGCTGCCGCCCAGTTGGGTGGGTGTGGAGCACATGACTGTAAAGCTGCTGCCCAGTTGGGTGGGTGTGGAGCACATGACTGTAAAGCTGCCGCCCAGTTGGGTGGATGTGGAGCACATGACTGTAAAGCTGCCGCCCAGTTGGTGGATGTGGAGCACATGACTGTAAAGCTGCCGCCCAGTTGGGTGGATGTGGAGCACATGACTGTAAAGCTGCCGCCCAGTTGGGTGGGTGTGGAGCACATGACTGTAAAGCTGCCGCCCAGTTGGGTGGGTGTGGAGCACATGACTGTAAAGCTGCCGCCCAGTTGGGTGGGTGTGGAGCACATGACTGTAAAGCTGCCGCCCAGTTGGGTGGGTGTGGAGCACATGACTGTAAAGCTGCCGACCAGTTGGGTGGGTGTGGAGCACATGACTGTAAAGCTGCCGCCCAGTTGGGTGGGTGTGGAGCACATGACTGTAAAGCTGCCGCCCAGTTGGGTGGGTGTGGAGCACATGACTGTAAAGCTGCCGCCCAGTTGGGTGGGTGTGGAGCACATGACTGTAAAGCTGCCGCCCAGTTGGGTGGGTGTGGAGCACATGACTGTAAAGCTGCCGCCCAGTTGGGTGGGTGTGGAGCACATGACTGTAAAGCTGCCGCCCAGTTGGGTGGGTGTGGAGCACATGACTGTAAAGCTGCCGACCAGTTGGGTGGGTGTGGAGCACATGACTGTAAAGCTGCCGCCCAGTTGGGTGGGTGTGGAGCACATGACTGTAAAGCTGCCGCCCAGTTGGGTGGGTGTGGAGCAAGACTAGTAACTGTGTGACTCACCATAGATGTAAAGTGCCTTGTATAGTGACTGTTGTGAGCCTCTTGTTGATCACTTGTGACACAAAAGATTATTGATATGTATATTTGTGTGGGTGATTAAATATGTATGTGTATGTATATGTGTATACTTATGTATATGTACAAGTATGCATGAGTATGTGTACATGTATATATAACGTTAATAATTTTGTAACTAGCATCAAAAGATTGTTATTTGCTTAGCTAAACGAACTAGAGGGTTCAGTTCCTGCACCGATTATGTGCCTCTGTAATCCTTTACACCACCGCCCACGGGATGGGTATGGGGTGCATAATAAAGAAAGAAATTGAATTGTAAAGATAATCAAGTAAGAACAAAAAAGTTAACATAATTATTCTGATAAATTTCAAGTTGGATGCTATGGTAGCCTATTACCATGAATTATAGAGGTTCAAATTTTCTTGCTCATGACTAAGTGGAAGATTAACGTGTTTAGATTTCATAAAATATCAACTTTCTGAATTATTAATCACAAATTGTGAGTACTTGGTAGCATCTGGTAAATTGATATTGAGAGATATCTTGTGACTTTCGGCTATTCAACCCAGCCTCGTAAAATGAAAGTACTCACTCTGTACTTGTGAAAGTACTCTGGACTTGTGATCCTGTGGTCCCGGGTTCGATCCCGGGCGCCGGCGAGAAGCAATGGGCAGTGTTTCTTTCACCCTATGCCCCTGTTACCTAGTAGTAAAATAGGCACCTGGGTGTTAGTCAGCTGTCACGGGCTGCTTCCTGGGGGTGGAGGCCTGGTCGAGGACCGGGCCGCGGGGACACTAAAGCCCCGAAATCATCTCAAGATAACCTCTTAGTAACGCAGTGGTGGAAAGTACTCATAGTAGGCTTGAAATCAATTGGAAAGCACTCTTTTTGACAATCAACCGCACATTTTAGACTTCATGGGACTCGCTGGTGGTCGCAATAGCCACTTATGCTTTAAGAACGGATAGGGGTTGATTCCAAGCCCCTTTGAAACTCCGGATAACATAACCATTAATCCTGTTAACTTTAATGAGACTAACCCCAAGCATCTGGCCTCCACTCCTACATTCTCCTTTATTTGTTTATATACAGGCATCATAGCAAGGATTTGTATCAGTTATCATGGAAACACTTTCTCAATATTAATCTGACAACTGTAATGATTTCGAGAGCATTGACAAACGTAACTTCTAAATCTAAATCTGTCTTGAGGATTCAGTTCATAGTTCCGTATATTACTTGTTATGTTATTATAAGGCAGAGTTGTTAAAACCGGCCTACTTATAGTGTTGAGAGCTCTCAATATAACCGAGCTCTATTCAAGTGCTTCAACACCTAGCTGACACAGGGGAGGCCACAGAATAGCATTTCCAATATTAAGTAGGCGCATCCTCTTGGTGACTTCTTCAAAAACAACCGCGACGGCGTAGTTGGCCTCGTCGCTAGTCGCGGGCGATTCCGGATACCAGTAATGAGCCGCCTTGTCAGCAGGGCGTCCATCTACCCAGGTCCAGTAGTTCCGGTCGTCCTTGTCAGTGACGCCCACCCAAAAAATCTCCAGATCTGAAAAAGAGGATGTATTGAGGGAAGCAGATCTATCGTGGAGGTGAATAGTGGGTATTTTCGTGTGTGTGTGTGTGTGTACTTACCTAATTGTGCTTGCGGGGGTTGAGCTCTGGCTCTTTGGTCCCGCCTCTCAACCGTCAATCAACAGGTGTACAGATTCCTGAGCCTATTGGGCTCTATCATATCTAAACTGTGTATGGAGTCAGCCTCCACCACATCACTTCCTAATGCATTCCATTTACTAACTACTCTGACACTGAAAAAAGTTCTTTCTAATGTCTCTGTGGCTCATTTGGGTACTCAGGTTCCACCTGTGTCCCCTTGTGCGTGTGCCACCCGTGTTAAATAATCCATCCCTGTCCACCCTGTCAATTCCCCTGAGAATTTTGTATGTGGTGATCATGTCTCCCCTAGCTCATCTGTCTTCCAGCAACGTGAGGTGCAGTTCACGTAGTCTGTCCTCATAACTCATGCCTCTTAGTTCTGGGACTAACCTAGTGGCATACCTCTGAACTTTTTCCAGCTTGGTCTTGTGCTTGACTAGGTACGGACTCCATGCTGGGGCTGCATACTCCAGGATTGGCCTTACATATGTGGTATACAAGGTTCTGAAGGATTCCTTACACAGGTTTTTGAAAGCAGTTCTGATGTTAGCCAGCCTCGCATAGGCCGCTGATGATATTCTTTTGATGTGGGTTTCAGGAGACAGGTTTGGCGTGATATCAACTCCCAGATCTTTCTCTCTGCCCGTTTCGTGAAGGACTTCATCTCCCATTCGGTATCCAGTGACTGGCCTCCTAGTTCCTCCTCCTAGTTTCATTACCTTACATTTACTTGGGTTGAACTTCAGTAGCCATTTGTCGGACCATTCCTTCAGTTTGTCTAGGTCATCTTGTAGCCTCATACTATCCTCCTCTGTCCTGATCCTCCTCATAATTTTCGCATCATCAGCAAACATCGAGAGGAACGAGTCAATTCCTTCTGGGAGATCATTTACGTATATCAGAAACAGTATAGGTCCAAGGACTGATCCCTGTGGGACTCCACTGGTGACTCCCCGCCACTCCGAGACCTCACCTCTCACGGTGACTCGCTGTGTCCTGTTGCTTAGGTACTCTCTTATCCAGTGGAGTACCTTCCCTTTCACTCCTGCCTGCATCTCCAGTTTGTGCACTAGTCTCTTATGTGGTACTGTGTCAAAAGCTTTCTGGCAGTCCAGAAATATGCAGTCTGCCCAGCCCTCTCTCTCTTGCCTGATTTTTGTTGCCTGGTCATAGAACTCAATTAATCCTGTTAGGCATGATTTGCCATCTCTGAACCCATGTTGATGTTGTGTTACAAAGTTCTTTTGCTCCAGATGTTCCACTAGCTTTTTTCGCACAATCTTTTCCATCATCTTGCATGGAATGCAAGTTAGGGACACTGGCCTGTAGTTCAGTGCCTCCTGCCTATCACCCTTCTTGTATATTGGGACTACATTGGCCGTCTTCCAAATTTTTGGCAGTTCACCTGTTACCAGTGACTTGTTGTACACTATGGAGAGTGGTAGGCACAGAGCCTCTGCTCCTTCCTTAAGGATCCATGGTGAGATTCCATCCGGGCCTATAGCCTTTGTCACGTCCAAATCTAGCAGATGCTTCCTCACCTCCCCACTGGTAATCTCAAACTCCTCTAGTGGTGTCTGGGTTGGTGTTCCCTCCCTTATCTCTGGGACTTCTCCTTGCTCTGAGGTGAAGACTTCCTGGAATTTCTTATTGAGTTCCTCGCACACTTCATTGTCGTTTGTAGTGAATCCCTATCCTCAGTTTCATTACCTGTTCCTTCATTGTTTTCCTCCTGATGTGGCTATGCAGCAGTTTGGGTTGAGTCTTTGCCTTGCTCGCTATGTCATTTTCATATTGCCTCTCTACCTCTCTTCTCACCCTGACGTATTCATTCCTGGCGCTCTGGTATCTTTCTCTGCTCTCTAGTGTTCTGTTTCTATAGTTTCTCCATGCCCTTTTACTTAGCTGCTTTGCTAGCTTGCAACTCTGATTAAACCATGGGTTTCTCATTTCCATTTCATTTTTTTCCTTTTGGACTGGGACGTACTTGTGTGCTGCCTCCTTACACTTCTGTGTGATGTAGTCCATCATGTCTTGAACCGTCTTTCCTCTGAGCTCTGTTTCCCAAGCTATTTCAGTTAGGAATTTTCTCATCTCCTCATAGTTTCCCTTCCGGAATGCCGGCCTCTTGCTTTCTGGTCCCTTCCTTGAGTACATTAACCCTTCTTCGACCAGATATTCAAACAACAGTACACTGTGATCACTCATACCCACGGGGGCTTCAAGACCGATTTCCCTTATGTCTGAATCGTTCAGAGTGAATACTAGGTCGAGTCTTGCTGGTTCATCATTGCCTCTCATTCTCGTGGGACCCTTGACATGCTGACTTAAAAAGTTTCTAGTCGTCACCTCTAGCAGTTTCGCTCTCCATGTTTCCTCACCTCCATGTGGTTCTCTGTTTTCCCAGTCTATCCTTCCATGATTAAAGTCCCCATGATGAGCAGATGGGATCGGTTTCTACAGGCAGCAGCGGCTGCTCTCTCAATGATAATGTTAACTGCCATGTTGTTTCTGTCATACTCTTGCCTGGGTCTTCTTTCATTTGGTGGTGGGTTATATATCACTGCTACTACTACTCTTGGTCCTCCCATCGTCATGGTGCCTGTGATGAAGTCTCTGAACCCTTCACAGTCCGGAACAACCATCTCCTCGAAACTCCATTCCTTTCTCATCAGTAGAGCCACTCCGCCTCCTCCCCTTCCTTCCCTCTCTTTCCTTATTACAGTGTAGTCCTGGGGAAACACCGCATTCGTTATGATTCCTGAGAGTTTTGTTTCTGTGAGTCCAATTACATCTGGGTTTACTTCTTGTGTTCTTTCCCTAAGTTCACTGGCCTTGTTTGTAATCCCATCTATTTCGTGTACATGACCTTGAAGCTGACTCTCTTCTGTCCATTCTCAGTTTCTGTTGATTCCACTGGAGTTGGGGGGCAAGGGATGTCTGGGATGGGTGAGCCTAGGATGGGGGACCTGGGGGGTCTGGGGTGTGAGGGGGCTGGGAGGGTCTGGAACAGGGGGGGGCTAGGGGGGGCTGTCGTGAAGCGGCTGAGGGGGTCCGGGTTGGGGATTAGTTGGGTCATGTGATGGGGGAGCTGGAGGGGCATGTGGTGGGAGGTCACGGGTTGGGGTATGCAGGGTAGACTGGGATGGGTTGACAGGGAGGTCAGGGGTTGGCAAGGGGAGGGGAGCCTGGGGAGGGGGGCCGGGAGGGAGGGGGTTGGGGTAGGAAGAGAACTTGGGATGGGGAAACTGGGAAGGGCATGGGGTGCAGGAACAGTGAGGGTCTGGGGGGAGAAAAGGGCATGGGGGGAACATGGGAGGGTCTGGGATCAGGGAACATGGGGGGCATGGTCTGAAGGGGGACTTTACTGTCTGGGGAGGTGCAGGTGATTGGTGGGGGATGGCTGAGGGGTTGGTTGGTGGGAGGCTTCTGTTACAATCCTCCCTGGGGATGCTGGTCTGCTGGTGGGGGGATTCCCACTCCCTTCTGAGGTTCCTGGAGACACTGAGCTGAGTCCTGTGGCTCCCATATCCCCACCCCTTTCTCTGCGTCTCCTCCTTGTTTCTGCAGCCTTCCTTCTCTCCCTTGTCATGTCCCTTTGCAGAAAGACGTCCTCGTATCCCCCTAACCTCACAAGTCTGCTCTTCCTGGATAGGATTTTCTCCCTTGTTGCCTCGTTCGTGAGCACTACCTTTATCAATCGTTTCCTTTCCCTCTTGTAGATGCCCAGCCTGAAAACCTTCTCTATGTTTCCATCTACCTCCTCCATATCCAGTCCCTCCAAGATCTCTGTCATGGTTGCTCGGTCCCTCCTTCTCCACTCCTCCCGATTGGATCCCTCTGGTTCCTGTACTCCTACAACTATAATTGTTCGTTTCCTTTCCAGCATTTGTTCAGTGCATTTTGCAGCTTCCTGTGAGGTAGCTGCTTTCATAGCTGCTGCCTCTAGAGCGTCCTTGGCACCTGGGCTGTTCTGCAGTATTTCTGCAAAAGAGAGTCCCCCTGGAAGGAGCCTTCCATCAGCTTCGTCCCCTGTTTCCAGGAGGTGACATACCCTGTGCTGGTTTGAGTTCTGATTTTCCCTGAGTCTCTTTATCTCTTCTCTGGCTTCCTCTAACTCACTCCTTTGGCTCTGTATTAATGTTGGCATTTCCTC
>WNGS01006600.1:36949-53298 GCA_020271785.1 Procambarus virginalis | reverse complement strand
CACCACACACCTCCAGCAGCAGCCACCGACCCCTGCACCAGCCACCACACACCTCCAGCAGCAGCCACCACACATCTCGAGCAGCAGCCACCACACCCTCCAGCACCAGCCACCACACCCAGCAGCAGCAACCCACACCTCCAGCAGCAGCCACCACACCTCCAGCAGCAGCCACCGACTCCTGCACCAGCCACCACACCTCCACAGCAGCCACCACACCTCCAGCAGCAGCCACCGACTCCTGCACCAGCCACCACACACCTCCAGCAGCAGCCACCACACCCTCCAGCAGCAGCCACCACACACCTCCAGCACCAGCCACCACACCCCAGCAGCAGCCACCACACCTCCAGCAGCAACCACCACACCTCCAGCAGCAGCCACCGACTCCTGCACCAGGCACCACACCTCCAGCAGCAGCCACCACACCTCCAGCAGCAGCCACCGACTCCTGCACCAGCCACCACACCTCCAGCAGCAGCCACCACACCTCCAGCAGCAGCCTCCGACTCCTGCACCAGCCACCACACACCTTCAGCAGCAGCCACCGACCCCTGCACCAGCCACCACACCTCCAGCAGCAGCCACCACACCTCCAGCAGCAGCCACCGACCCCTGCACCAGCCACCACACCTCCAGCAGCAGCCACCGACTCCTGCACCAGCCACCACACACCTTCAGCAGCAGCCACCGACCCCTGCACCAGCCACCACACCTCCAGCAGCAGCCACCACACCTCCAGCAGCAGCCACCGACTCCTGCACCAGCCACCACACCTCCAGCAGCAGCCACCACACCTCCAGCAGCAGCCTCCGACTCCTGCACCAGCCACCACACACCTCCAGCAGCAGCCACCACACCTCCAGCAGCTGCCACCGACCCCTGCACCAGCCACACACACCTCCAGCAGCAGCCACCGACCCCTGCACCAGCCACCACACCTCCAGCAGCAGCCACCGACCCCTGCACCAGCCACCACACCTCCAGCAGCAGCCTCCGACTCCTGCACCAGCCACCACACACCTTCAGCAGCAGCCACCGACCCCTGCACCAGCCACCACACCTCCAGCAGCAGCCACCACACCTCCAGCAGCAGCCACCGACCCCTGCACCAGCCACCACACCTCCAGCAGCAGCCACCGACTCCTGCACCAGCCACCACACACCTTCAGCAGCAGCCACCGACCCCTGCACCAGCCACCACACCTCCAGCAGCAGCCACCACACCTCCAGCAGCAGCCACCGACTCCTGCACCAGCCACCACACCTCCAGCAGCAGCCACCACACCTCCAGCAGCAGCCTCCGACTCCTGCACCAGCCACCACACACCTCCAGCAGCAGCCACCACACCTCCAGCAGCAGCCACCGACCCCTGCACCAGCCACCACACCTCCAGCAGCAGCCACCGACCCCTGCACCAGCCACCACACCTCCAGCAGCAGCCACCGACCCCTGCACCAGCCACCACACCTCCAGCAGCAGCCACCGACCCCTGCCACACCACCGACCCAGCAACAGCAAACGCCATCAATTAACGACCTCTGCACCTCATCCAGGCGACCCACCAAAAATACCACCGCTACCTAATGTCGTCGTACCCCTTACAACGTCAGGGGGCGACGTCGAACCCCTGCCCCTGTCCCGACACAGCTTGGGAAGGTTCAGAGGCACTTCTGTTAGGCAATACATTAAATCGGGAGTAAATCCAACATATTACATTCAAACAGGCCTTTAAATCCAAACTAGGCTGTTTGTTTATGGAAAGCTTGTATAGTGGTATATTCAGTGCGGATTACAAGAGAATTACTTTTCTAATCTACTTTTAAATGTATACACGTTAATTTGCTGAATAATATAATTTCATACGTTTTTCTTGATACTTTACCGCTTGATTAGGGAAAGTATTTTTCCGAACAGAATAAAAATCAACCAAAGTTAAGCCAAACAGCCAAATTTTCCAACAACCAAAAATTTGAGAAAATTAACCTACGGAAGTTACAAATGTACAACCTATGACGGCTGAAAATTGTATTTGGTTTGTCATATGCAATCATCATCACTGTCACATACATGACGACTTCAAGTGTTGTGCACTGTACCTTACAGTGACACACTTACTGGGAACCACTAGTGTCAGGAGGCTGCTGACACTAACAACTGTACCTTAACAGTGACACACTCACCGGGAACCACTAGTGTCAAGAGGCTGTTGACACTAACAACTGTACCTTAACAGTGACACACTCACCGGGAACCACTAGTGTCAAGAGGCTGCTGACACTAACAACTGTACTTTAACAGTGACACACTCACCGGGAACCACCAGTGTCAGGAAACTGCTGACCAGCAGTGCTGACACAAACATGATGGTCTCAGGCGGTGGTCTCAGCTGAAAGTTTCCGCTGACAGTGGTCGCCGCTCAAGGGAGGCCTCCAGGTGACGTCAGACAGGTCTCGCTGGTGTAGTGTCCGGAGTGTTGAGGTCTGTAGGACTGTCTGGTAGCGGCACCTTCCTCTCCTGGTAGTGGCTGGTCGTCTTTTGACTGGACGTGAGAGCCTGTTCTGTTGTTTGCTGCAGTCGTGAGCTTGCGTTACCCTCTGCTGCCTGGGAACTTGTAGCACTGCTACTGCTGCTGCCTGGGCAATTGTATCGCCCGCTGCTGCCTGGGAATTCGTCAGCTGGGGTTTCTCTCCTTCCAGATTACAACTTCGCAGACTGTTGCTTACGTCTCACAAGAAATAAATATTGTCCACCTCATTTTATCTGGTTTTGTGGGAATATCTTATTATTACAATTCTCGCATCGTAACTGGGTTCTCATTTTTTTTATCTTCCAAAACTTCGTTTGCAAACTCTTCCTTACAACTCTTGCTGGCATTGATCTGATGCTTTAAACATGTTTAAATTTATAAAAAGAAGTTTCATTACAAAAATCTAACAATGTAGTTCCCAGGTAGTTAGGGTTATTTATTTATTTATTTATATACAAGAAGGTACACTGGGCTGATCAGAAAACATAGCATTAATGTTTTTACATTCTTGTAAAGGCACTAACACGCATAGCGTTTTGAGCAAGTCCTTTTTCTAACAGATAATTTTCAGTAGGTAATTTGTAGCATAATTAGAAGCATGTTAACAGGTGCATTGTAAGATAATTTGAAGACAATTAATAGATACATTATAGTAAAATTTGAGGCTTATCAACAGATACATTGTAGCATAATTTGAGGATTATTTCTAAGTATATTTGCGTTTAACATAACCACGATATAAGATGATAGCAGTGATTACAATGGTGAAGTTGGATGGCTTAGTCACATATATTGGGGATGTTGGGTAGTACAAGATACAGTGCGAGTTTGAAGCACTAGTTAGGAAACTATTAGGATGAAATCAGGTACCTTTTGGTTTTACTTTTGAATAAGGCATAGGTTGGACAGCTTTTTAATTCCTTAGGGAGTGAGTTTCATGGACTAGATCCCTTTATTTGCATAGAGTGTTTACACAGATTTAGTTTGACTATGGATATCAAGGAGATATTAATTTATGGTATGGTGATTATGAGTTCTATTACATCTGTCGAGGAAGAATTTCAGATCAGGATTTGCATTTAGGAACAAGGTTTTGTACATGTAAATGGCAAAAGAGAATGTGTGGAGTGAGTTTAAGTTTAGCATGTCTTGGGATTTAAACAGGGGGGCTGAGTGTTGTCTGAAAACAGAATTTGTTATTGTTCTGATAGCAGATTTTTGCTGGGTTATCTTGAGGTTATCTTGAGATGATTTCAGGGCTTAGCGTCCCCGCGGCCCGGTCCTCGACCAGGCCTCCTTTTAGTTACACCCCCCAGGAAGCAGCCCGTAGCAGCTGTCTAACTTCCAGGTACCTATTTACTACTAGGTAACAGAGGCATCAGGGTGAAAGAAACATTTTGCCCATTTGTCTCCGCCTCCACCCGGGGATCAAACCCGGAACTTCAGGACTACGAATCCGAAGCGCTGTCCATTCAGCTGTCAGGCGCGATGCAGCGGTTGAACCCCATGCACAGATACCGTATGTAAGTTAGGGATAGACTAGCGCGTAGTATAATGTAGTATAATGAGAGGAGAGCAGAGTCTAGAACATAATATATGATTTTAGATAGATAGATTTTAGGTTAGGAATTTGTGTTTCCTATTTTTTTACACAGCTGGAGGGTTGAGGGAAATATGATATGTGACTTTAGCAGACCCGGAACTCTCTCTTCCCACAGCTTCTCTTGAGCGTTATCATTATCATGTTAGGTTATCCTAGAACATCATCTCCCTGGGTGAACAGGATCCAGCAGTCAAGGATCCGTGCACAACCTTCAATGATCAAGACCTACATTCACTAAGCATCATGTATTTCTTCTTCAATGGTTGTGTTACGAAGGTTTTTGGGAACTCTTTTTGAAGACCCTCTATATGATTCAGAAAACTATTCTTGTAAAGTTATTGGGAATTTTGTTCGGGTTCATCGTATAGTTTAGCTAGTATCGCTGCCGGGTCAGTTGCAGAACTGACCAATCGAATGTTTATCACCGACGATGTTGTGGTAACTTACAAGTGTCCGAACACTGGCAACCTCAACTGTATCTTTGCTCACACGTGGTAATCTTGAGGTTATCTTGAGATGATTTTGGGGCTTAGCGTCCCCACGGTCCGGTCCTTGACCAGACGTCCTTTTTTATTTTGTTATCAATCCTACCTAATAAAGTAGCTAAATAGTTTAGTCTAGAGTTGTACACACCTTAGTACAATTCCAGTCTAAAAATCCTACCCCTTTGGGTTGGCATAAAATACAATAAATGATGTGCAATAAGGTTGATATATCTCAGTGCTGTGTTTTGGGGATTTTGTAGTTTTGATATATATATATATATATATATATATATATATATATATATATATATATATATATATATATATATATATATACATATATATATATATATATATATATATATATATATATATATATATATATATATATTGAATATACACTTATAAGAAATACATGTATAAGAAATGTAAATATGTACAGTTAATATTGGCTTGCTAGCCACAACCTCCTGTGGTGATTAATGGTATTAATTAATTTATCGACCACATGTGGCCTAGGCTCCCGTGACAGGTGTACTCCGTCTGGAGCCAAGTTCTCACGATATGGTCTGGCAGTAAAGTGAATGTAGGTGGCGTCCAACTTCACTCTCTTTCTCAGCCGAAAATTAATATATTTTGCTGCACGTTGATAATACTCAGGACTCACTCTCCAGCGATTATTACTCCTCGGTTGGCGAGGTTCCACTAATGTGAACACAACGGTGTTATTAATTTCCCTAAAGGAATTGATAATATTTCTGAGATGGGTAATAATTTCAGCTGGGTGCCGAGATTAGGTAGGATTTTGTCCCTATTGCTTCTGAGACACTCGGCGGCTGTGGTAAAAGTGCTACCAGTTTTTTTAAGTAACTGGGTTCTAGGCTAATTGAAACAACAAGGGACCCTAGAGCTGCCAGCTTCCTTTTCCAGCGCCTCAGCGTGGCGATAGAGAGGGGAAATGCACACTGCATTCAGGGTTCCTGCCCGCCATCTGAGGAGCTGGAGGAACTCGACAACTTATGATAATCATCTTTGTACCTATATGCAACTCCTATTTTGTAACAAAGTTTAAATTATATAAATATACATGTATATATACAAAAGAATGGGGGGTGGTAGGAGCAGAAAATATTAGTGTTCAGTGAGAATCCACAAGGTCTTCTCTGAATACTCCTTATTTTCTTCTCCGTGGCTATGGGTCCCCACATTTGCATCAGAGGTGGTACCCTCACAACTTAATATATATATATATATATATATATATATATATATATATATATATATATATATATATATATATATATATATATATATATATATATATATATACATATATATATATATATACATATATATATATATATATATATATATATATATATATATATATATATATATATATATATATATATATTGGGGGGGGGTACCACCTCTGGTGCAATTATAGGGACCCACGGCCTCAGAGAAGGGAACACAGAGCATTCAGGGAAAAACTTGCCATTTAACTCTGAATACATAAGAGTGTTCGCTTCTCCTACCACCCCCCTTTTTATGGTGTACAATTTATTAAGCAAGGTTATACAGTTACATATCTGATTGTATACAAAAATGAACATTAAGAGGACACAAAAAAAGTTCGCTTCCTAAAGGCTGTAGATTTCCTCGAACTCCTCCGACGTCGGGCAGGAACCGAGGATGCAGCGAGCATTCCCCCTCTGGATCGCGACACTGAGGCGCTGAAAGAGAAAGCTTGCCACTCTAGGGTCTCTTGTGGTGTCAATGAGCTTTGAACCAAGATCCTTAAGAAACCTTCTTGCACTCTCTCCCCATGGGCCTAGGGTCTCAGACCCTATTGGAACGAAGTTGTACCGATGATCTAATTGCCTGTACTTGGCTGACTTGTCTCTTTCTCTGTGTGTCGCCGCGACTCCTGCTGTGCCGGCAGAGAGGTTGATGTATGTGGCTGCCAGGGTGGACACGCAAGTATAGTCCCATGCCAACTGTCGGCCACCCTTCCACGGACGCAGTGTGATTCCGTCTGGTCGGCCGGCAAAGCTAACAGAGTCACGGTTCAGTAGGTTGCGGGGCTCTCTCTCCGCTGGACACTGAGCAGAGGCAAGGCTTCTTTTAATGATGTCGTTGACTTCGTCGTGTCTAGTGTGCCAAATATATATATATATATATATATATATATATATATATATATATATATATATATATATATATATATATATGCAAACAAGCCTGAATGGTCCCCAGGACTAGATACAACTGAAAACTCACACCCCAGAAGTGACTCGAACCCATACTCCCAGGAGCAACGCAACTGGTATGTACAGGGACGCCTTAGACCACTTGACCATCACGACCGGACATAAGGAAGTGATAGCCGAGGCTATATGAACCACTTCCCCACCGGCACTCGGATGGTAATCTTGGGCGTAGCATTTTATCAAATCACCTCATTTTTTGGGGGCAACACGTGAGGAACACAAATGCAAACAAGCCTGAATGGTCCCCAGGACTAGATACAACTGAAAACTCACACCCCAGAAGTGACTCGAACCCATACTCCCAGGAGCAACGCAACTGGTATGTACAGGGACGCCTTAAACCACTTGACCATCACGACCGGACATAAGGAAGTGATAGCCGAGGCTATATGAACCACTTCCCCGCCGGCACTCGGATGGTAATCTTGGGCATAGCATTTTATCAAATCACCTCATTTTTTGGGGGCAACACGTGAGGAACACAAATGCAAACAAGCCTGAATGGTCTCCAGGACTAGATACAACTGAAAACTCACACCCCAGAAGTGACTCGAACCCATACTCCCAGGAGCAACGCAACTGGTATGTACAGGGACGCCTTAAACCACTTGACCATCACGACCGGACATAATGAGATGATTTGATAAAATGCTATGCCCAAGATTACCATCCGAGTGCCGGCGGGGAAGTGGTTCATATAGCCTCGGCTATCACTTCCTTATGTCCAGTCGTGATGGTCAAGTGGTTTAATGCGTCCCTGTACATACCAGTTGCGTTGCTCCTGGGAGTATGGGTTCGAGTCACTTCAGGGGTGTGAGTTTTCAGTTTTATATATATATATATATATATATATATATATATATATATATATATATGTGTGTGTGTGTGTGTGTGTGTGTGTGTGTGTGTGTGTGTGTGTGTGTGTGTGTGTGTGTGTGTGTGTGTGTGTGTGTGTGTGTGTGTGTGTAATGTAATTACCTAAGTGTAATTACCTAAGTGTAGTTACAGGATGAGAGCTACGCTCGTGGTGTCCCGTCTTCCCAGCACTCTTTGTCATGTAACGCTTTGAAACTACTGACGGTCTTGGCCTCCACCACCTTCTCCCCCAACTTGTTCCAACCGTCTACCACTCTGTTTGCGAAAGTGAATTTTCTTATATTTCTTCGGCATCTGTGTTTAGCCAGTTTATATCTATGACCTCTTGTTCTTCAAGCTCCAGGTCTCAGGAAATCTTTCCTGTCGATTTTATCAATTCCTGTTACTATTTTGTATGTAGTGACCATATCACCTCTTTTTCTTCTGTCTTCTAGTTTTGGCATATTTAATGCTTCTAACCTTTCCTCGTAGCTCTTACCCTTCAGTTCTGGGAGCCACTTAGTAGCATGTCTTTGCACCTTTTCCAGTTTGTTGATGTGCTTCTTAAGATATGGGCACCAAACAACAGCTGCATATTCTAGCTTTGGCCTAACAAAAGTCATGAACAATTTCTTTAGTATATCCCCATCCATGTATTTAAAAGCAATTCTGAAGTTAGAAAGCATAGCATAGGCTCCTTGCACAATATTCTTTATGTGGTCTTCAGGTGATAGTTTTCTATCTAGAACCACCCCTAGATCTCTTTCTTTATCAGAGTTCTTTAAAGATTTCTCACATAATATATAGGTTGTGTGGGGTCTATGTTCTCCTATTCCACATTCCATAACATGACATTTATTAACATTAAATTCCATTTGCCAAGTGGTGCTCCATATACTTATTTTATCCAGGTCTTCTTGAAGGGCATGACAATCATCTAAATTTCTTATCCTTCCTATTATCTTAGCATCATCAGCAAACATGTTCATATAATTCTGTATACCAACTGGTAGATCATTTATGTAGACAATAAACATCACTGGTGCAAGAACTGAACCCTGTGGTACTCCACTTGTGACATTTCTCCAGTCCGATACATTGCCTCTGATCACAGCCCTCATTTTTCTATCAGTCAGAAAGTTTTTCATCCATGTGTGTGTGTGTGTGTGTGTGTGTGTGTGTGTGTGTGTGTGTGTGTGTGTGTGTGTGTGTGGTGTGTTTTGTGTGTGTGTGTGTGTGTGTGTGTGTGTGTGTGTGTGTGTGTGTGTGTGTGTGTGTGTACTCACCTAGTTGTGCTTGCGGGGGTTGAGCTCTGGCTCTTTGGTCCCGCCTCTCAATCGTCAATCAACAGGTGTACAGGTTCCTGAGCCTATTGGGCTCTATCATATCTACACTTGAAACTGTGTATGGAGTCAGCCTCCACCACATCGCTTCCTAATGCATTCCATTTGTCAACCACTCTGACACTAAAAAAGTTCTTTCTAATATCTCTGTGGCTCATTTGGGCACTCAGTTTCCACCTGTGTCCCCTAGTGCGTGTGCCCCTTGTGTTAAACAGCCTGTCTTTATCAACCCTGTCGATTCCCTTGAGAATCTTGAATGTGGTGATCATGTCCCCCCTAACTCTTCTGTCTTCCAACGAAGTGAGGTTTAATTCCCGTAGTCTCTCCTCGTAGCTCATACCTCTCAGCTCGGGTACTAGTCTGGTGGCAAACCTTTGTACCTTTTCCAGTTTAGTCTTATGCTTGACTAGATATGGACTCCATGCTGGAGCCGCATACTCCAGGATTGGTCTGATATATGTGGTATATAATGTTCTGAAAGATTCCTTACACAAGTTTCTAAAGGCCGTTGTTACGACTCTGGGTTCTTTAGAGGGAAACCAGAGGTCAAAATTGAGCTTATTATCGACAATATGGCAGGGCACGCATAGAGAGTTGAAGCTGTTTGTAATCTTCCCTGCCAGTCGTAAGATTAGTCTTGTCTCTCGAAGAGTATTTAAAGATTGAGCTTGGGATTGATTATTAAATAATAAAATAGGCACCAACTATGTTTACTAATACTGTCTAATCATTTGTAAAGTAAACCTGAGTAAATTTAGTATCGGGCACCGGTATGATTAGTTGAACAGTCTGCCGGCAGCATAGCTTTCGGAGAGGGAGACGGGAGACTCGCGGTCCTTCTGGGCTGACTGGTTGCGGTGGAAGGAAGTGCCTCTCCCTCCTCTTATTTATTTATTTCTGTATCTTCGTCTGGTTAAGTTTTCTTTGCTATTTTTATGGTTATATTGTGGCATACCTATCGTTCTATGTGTAGAGTAGTATACCTGGGGTGTAGTAAGTATATTTGAAAGTTTTTATCTTACCTGCTAGGCTAACTGGGGTCCCAGTGTAACCACGTGGTCCCCTACCCTAAGCTGACTCCAGTGTGTTATAGTAGAGCTTTACCCTAGCTTGTTCCAGTGTAAACCTTGTATCCTGCTTATGTGGACCAAGGCTTTTAACGTAAGATTGTGTGGTAAAGTTAGTATTAAATTGTTATTGGTGTGATTGTGTATGGGGGGTGTTAAGGGGTTAATAAATAAGTTTGAACAGAGTATCCCTTGTTCCTGTGTGGGAGTACAATAATCTATTCCTAGACTAACCAAGTTTAGTAGCAAGCATTTATTATTGTGGATATTTTACTTTGGGGGCCGGGCCTTTTGTTTCTCCCATATCTTGATACCTCTAGTCTACTTACCCTTACCCCTTAATAGTACCAGTTCCCCATAGCAAGCTCACTATTGTTCATAACAAGTGGTTGGCCTGTCCGGGAGGAACGTTATTATTGTAAAAAATTAGATTTTTGAGTGCCAAAACTAAAAATTCTTGTTTCCGCAGAACGGTTGTGGGCTAGCCTAGGGTCCAGCTCATCTGGCGTAGAACATTCTTTGCACTGACTGGACACCCAGCTGGATCTCTTCACGATTAAGGTTAGTGTGGCCTTGTGTTAGGGGCCGTGCAAATTTTTGTTTTTTCCAATTTTTTAATTTTTAATTTTTTCTGTGGCTAGGAGCTAAAATTTTAGTCATGTCATCTGAAATGCAGAGACTGGCAATGAACCCTTCAGTGATAGAGATAAAGAAGCTCAACAAAGCAAATTTAATATTGTTAGGCAAGGAATTTGGCCTAGAATTAAATGATGCAGATAGAAAGGGGATTTTGATGAATGAAATTTTACGGCATTGTATAGACCAAGAACTAGTGCCAAGTGATACAATTTTATGCGAACCCAATTCAGGGGAAAGTGCAGTGAGTAGAAATATAGAATTAGAATTAACACTAGCCAAGTTAAGACTGGCAGAGCAAGAGGCCAGAGTAGCAGAACAAAATGCTAAAGGAAGAGCAAAGGCTCAAAAATGAGGCGCGGCAAGAATGGTACCCACCTACTGGGGACTCGAACTCCAGACATTCCGATAAAAAACACAACTTGCCTGAATTTTCAGAGTCAGACCCTGAAAGATTTTTAAACCATTTTCAGAGACTAGCCATGTCCATGAACTGGCCAAGGGAAGAGTGGGTGAAAATCTTGCAGGGCGGCTTAGGGGTAAAGCACAAGATATTTTTATTAATATGCCTGACGACGAGTGTTTTGTATATGATGAAGTCAGGGAAAGAATTTTGAGGGCGTACGAAATTACTCCTGAAGCTCACCGCCAAACTTATCGCAACCTTAGGCCACTCACAACCAACCGTTCACTGAATTTGCCAATGAGCAAATTAGATTGTTTGATAAATGGATTCGCTCGGCTAAAGCCGAAACATACCAGGCACTCAGAAATGTAGTCTTAGTAGAACACTTTATAGATAGTATGCCAGAATATATTCGCAAACTTAGAGGAGGGTAGAGGGTAGAGTTAAATTCTAAAATAGGGGACTTGGCCAAGATGGCAGAAAACTACCAGTTGGCGGGCAAAAGGCCCAATAAAAATAATTTTACCCCACAGAGTAACAAAACTTATACCCACAGCCAGTCCAGACCAGCTCATTCTAAACCTTCACCTAATGCACCTTCTGTTTCAGACATAACTAACCCTGTTAAATGTCTACCCCACAACACTAAAGAGTGAACCGAAGGGTAATTCGGTTAGTAATGTCTCTTCTCCCCGACGTTTCTGTGGTCATTGTAAAAGTTCAACCCACCATATTAGCCGTTGTTGGCAACTGTACCCGGAAAAAAGACCCAATGCTCTCGTTGTGACACAGGGCTTGAGGCCTTCTGAAGGGTTAGGGAGTAAGACTTCCAACCCACAGTGGTTGGACCTGCTTACCCCATTCTTATCGAAAGGGAGACTACTTTGTCTGAGGGTTCTTCCTGGAGGGACGTGGTGATCTTCCGAGACACCGGTGCCATCCAGACTTTAATTTTAGAGAGTGCTTTGCAAGGTGCCAATACTCTCGACACTGGAGAGGTGGTACTGGTCGAGGGTGTCACTAGTGATACTCGAGCAGTACCCCTCCGTAAGGTTACCCTGGAATCTGATTTCCACAAGGGTATTTGTACAGTCGGAGTCACTTCGTACCTACCTTTCCCTAATGTTGATGTAATATTGGGTAATGATTTAGCCGGGGATAAGGTAGGGGACTCCAGACTGCCTGTTATGTTGCCTAACCAAAGGTTTGCCTGGATTCACCCACCGCAGAGGATAATGTTGTGTACCCTGCGTGCGTGGTGACTAGGTCTATGGGACTTAAATGTAAGGGCAGCCCTGTGCTTGCCAAGGTGGTAAATCCCAAGGACACGAGGGACCTTCGAGTGGTGAAAGCCCAGTGGACCTTGCGGACACTCATGGCCGACTCGATGACGGGGCCGAGGACATTGTGGAGAGCCTGTCACCCCCGCCTACCGAGAGTAGTGGGGAGGTGGAGGAGAACACTGTTGAGCCTCGGCCAATGACATCTGACCAAGGCCTGGACGCCTCCTTGAGTGAGTTACAGAAAGCTGACCCCAGTCTTGCAGATTGTCACGAGACAGCCGTCTCTAGGGAGGAAATTGTAGACGCAGCAACTGGGTACTACTACAATGATCGGATTTTGATGAGAAAATGGAGACCTCAGAGTGCTCCCTTGTCAAATGAGTGGGAGGTAGTCCACCAGGTTATGTTGCCGACCTGCTATAGAGAAAAGAGTTTTGTCAGCTGCCCATGATGATCCTATGGGGGGACATCAAGGCATTAATATTACGTATCACAAAATCTGCAAGTACTTTTCTGGCCCAAGCTGAAAAGCGATGTGGCAAAATTTTGTAATGCATTATTGTATGCATGTCAACTTGTGGGAAACCAAACCAGACTCCACCTAAAGCTCCCTTAAGCCTATTGTCGTGCCGGAGGAACCATTTTCTCATGTGGTAATGGACTGTGTTGGTCCATTACCTAGAACTAAGTCTGGTAATATTTATCTAATTACGATGATGTGTATCACGACTCGTTACCCAGAGGCTTTGCTGTAAGGAACATCCGAGCAAAGACTGTTGTTGCTCGTATGTTGCAATTTTTTTCCACTTTTGGACTGCCTCGGGTTGTGCAGACTGACAATGGTACTAACTTTAAGTCTGATATTTTTGCACAATTTTGTAAGGACCATGGAATAACTCATAAGGTTTCCAGCCCTACCATCCACAGAGTCAGGGGGTCATTGAAAGGTTCCATCTAACTCTGAAGCAGATGTTGAAGACATCGTGCGAGAGTTCCCATACTTCTGGGACGAGAACTTGCCGTATGTTTTGTTTGCTGCTAGGGAGGGGTTGCAAAGTTCACTGGGTTGCTCTCCTTTTGAGTTAGTCTTTGGCCATAAAGTTCGTGGGACCCTTGCAAATGTTACAGGAGAATCTGTTAGGGAACGTAACGTTAACCGAAGGTTCGGCTTTCTTGCGCAAAACACAGAGACTCAAGGACTGCAAGGCTGCTGCACTAAGTATCTTGGGAAGGCCCAAGAAAATATGAAAGAACGGAACGATGCCAAGGCTAAGTTGCGGGTATGTCAGCCCGGTGACCCTGTCTGGTACTAAAGCCTCGACTGGGGAGCACTATGTCCCACAAGTGNCACCACACATCTCGAGCAGCAGCCACCACTCACCTCCAGCACCAGCCACCACACCTCCCAGCAGCAACCACACCTCCAGCAGCAGCCACCACACCTCCAGCAGCAGCCACCGACTCTGCACCAGCCACCACACCTCCAGCAGCAGCCACCACACCTCCAGCAGCAGCCACCGACTCCTGCACCAGCCACCACCTCCACAGCAGCCACCACACCTCCAGCAGCAGCCACCGACTCCTGCACCAGCCACCCCACACCCCAGCAGCAGCCACCACCCACCTCCAGCAGCACCACCACACACCTCCAGCACCAGCCACACACCTCCAGCAGCAGCCACCACACCTCCAGCAGCAACCACCACACCTCCAGCAGCAGCCACCGACTCCTGCACCAGGCACCACACCTCCAGCAGCAGCCACCACACTCCAGCAGCAGCCACCGACTCCTGCACCAGCCACCACACCTCCAGCAGCAGCCACCACACCTCCAGCAGCAGCCTCCGACTCCTGCACCAGCCACCACACACCTTCAGCAGCAGCCACCGACCCCTGCACCAGCCACCACACCTCCAGCAGCAGCCACCACACCTCCAGCAGCAGCCACCGACCCCTGCACCAGCCACCACACCTCCAGCAGCAGCCACCGACTCCTGCACCAGCCACCAAACACCTCAGCAGCAGCCACCGACCCCTGCACCAGCCACCCACTCCAGCAGCAGCCACCACACCTCCAGCAGCAGCCACCGACTCCTGCACCAGCCACCACACCTCCAGCAGCAGCCACCACACCTCCAGCAGCAGCCACCGACTCCTGCACCAGCCACCACACACCTCCAGCAGCAGCCACCACACCTCCAGCAGCAGCCACCGACCCCTGCACCAGCCACCACACCTCCAGCAGCAGCCACCGACCCTGCACCAGCCACCACACCTCCAGCAGCAGCCACCGACCCCTGCACCAGCCACCACACCTCCAGCAGCAGCCACCGACCCCTGCACCAGCCACCACACCTCCAGCAGCAGCCACCGACTCCTGCACCAGCCACCACACCTCCAGCAGCAGCCACCGACCCCTGCACCAGCCACCACACCTCCAGCAGCAGCCACCACACCTCCAGCAGCAGCCACCGACCCCTGCACCAGCCACCACACCTCCAGCAGCAGCCACCACACCTCCAGCAGCAGCCACCGACTCCTGCACCAGCCACCACACCTCCAGCAGCAGCCACCACACCTCCAGCAGCAGCCACCGACTCCTGCACCAGCCACCACACACCTCCAGCAGCAGCCACCACACCTCCAGCAGCAGCCACCGACCCCTGCACCAGCCACCGCACACCTCCAGCAGCAGCCACCGACCCTGCACCAGCCACCACACCTCCAGCAGCAGCCACCGACCCCTGCACCAGCCACCACACACCTCCAGCAGCAGCCACCACACACCTCCAGCAGCAGCCACCGCACCTCCAGCAGCAGCCACCGACCTCTGCACCAGCCACCAACACACCTCCAGCAGCAGCCACCACACCTCCAGCAGCAGCCACCGACCCCTGCACCAGCCACCACACACCTCCAGCAGCAGCCACCGACCCCTGCACCAGCCACCACACACCTCCAGCAGCAGCCACCACACCTCCAGCAGCAGCCACCGACTCCTGCACCAGCCACCACACCTCCAGCAGCAGCCACCGACCCCTGCACCAGCCACCACACACCTCCAGCAGCAGCCACCGACCCCTGCACCAGCCACCACACACCTCCAGCAGCAGCCACCACACATCTCGAGCAGCAGCCACCACTCACCTCCAGCACCAGCCACCACACCTCCAGCAGCAGCAACCACACCTCCAGCAGCAGCCACCACACCTCCAGCAGCAGCCACCGACTCCTGCACCAGCCACCACACCTCCAGCAGCAGCCACCACACCTCCAGCAGCAGCCACCGACTCCTGCACCAGCCACCACACCTCCAACAGCAGCCACCACACCTCCAGCAGCAGCCACCGACTCCTGCACCAGCCACCACACACCTCCAGCAGCAGCCACCACACACCTCCAGCAGCAGCCACCACACACCTCCAGCACCAGCCACCACACCTCCAGCAGCAGCCACCACACCTCCAGCAGCAACCACCACACCTCCAGCAGCAGCCACCGACTCCTGCACCAGCACCACACCTCCAGCAGCAGCCACCACACCTCCAGCAGCAGCCACCGACTCCTGCACCAGCCACCACACCTCCAGCAGCAGCCACCACACCTCCAGCAGCAGCCTCCGACTCCTGCACCAGCCACCACACACTTCAGCAGCAGCCACCGACCCCTGCACCAGCCACCACACCTCCAGCAGCAGCCACCACACCTCCAGCAGCAGCCACCGACCCCTGCACCAGCCACCACACCTCCAGCAGCAGCCACCGACTCCTGCACCAGCCACCACACACTCCAGCAGCAGCCACCGACCCTGCACCAGCCACCACACCTCCAGCAGCAGCCACCACACCTCCAGCAGCAGCCACCGAC
>WNGS01006599.1:17110-29025 GCA_020271785.1 Procambarus virginalis | reverse complement strand
CACCTCTACCAGCCAAGCGCCGTTGGATATCTCCCTGATTTCCTATTGTAAGGACACCATCCTCGGACACAGACCTTTTGGTATTGAGTATGTCTTCACACTAACACCTCTCTTGTCAAGTCTGCTGTGTACCTGTGCCTCCCGCCCCACCCTAGTTTAATCCCACCTGTTTCCTCCACTGATTGTCTCCTCCCTCCTGTGATGGGACGGTGTAGTAGCTTTGGTTTCATCCTTGTCTTATTAGCCTTATGCTACATACATTTTCATACCTTTTTCTGCAGCTGCTCTTTCGTCCCACTGGCACATAGCGTTCCTGTTTTCCTGTTTTCTCCGTGGTATCTCCCTCTACTACTTTCGATGTGTCTGTTATTATCGGACAGTTGCCACTCCATGCCCATTTTGTTCCAGCTACTTTGCTTTCAGGTGGTGTGTGTATGTGTGTGTTGTACTCACACCACACACCATATTGTACTCCACCGCATTTGGTGCTTATGCGGGGGGTTGAGCTCAGGCTATTTGGTCATGTGTGCGTGTGTGTGCATACACTTCATTTTTGTGTGTGTGTGTACAAATTCCTGAGCCTTCTGGGCTCTATCATCTATCTACATCTTGAAACTGGTTATGGAGGATCCAGGCCCCAACCACATCCACTGGCCCTTCCTGCTTTCCATTTGTCTTCTACTCTAACACTAAAAAAAATCTTTCTAATAACTCCTGTGGCCTCATTGGTGCTACTCATGATTTACCACATGTGTCCCCATAGTGCGTGTGCCCCTTGGTGTTAAATAGCCCGTCTTTATCCACCCCCATCACTTTCCTCCGAGATCTTTACGTGGTGATCATATCCCCCAAACTCTCCTGTCTTCCAACGATCGTGAAGGTCGTAATTCCCGTAGTCCTCTTCCCTCGTAGCTCATACCTCTCAGCCTCAGTACTAGTCTGGTGGCAAAAAACCCTATGAACTTTTTCCCAGTTTAGTTCCTATATGTTTTGACTAGATTGACCTGGCTCATGCTGGGCCTGGCATAATCCAGGATTGCGTCTGCTAGGTGGTATCCAAAGTTCTGAATGATTCCTATCACAAGTTCCTAAATGCCGTTCTTATGTTAGCCAACCTGGCATATGCGCTTGATGTTATCCTCGTAATATGGGATTCAGGGGACAGGTCTGCGGTGATATCAACCCCCTGGTCTTTTTCTCTATCTCGTGTAGAATTTCATCTCTCAAGTGATACCTTGTATGTGGCCTTCTGCTCCCTACACCCATCTTCATTACATTACAATTTGCTTGGGTTAAAAAGTCTAACAACCATTGTTTGTTCGGCCATTCCTCTTAGTTTGTCTAGGTCTTCTTGAAGCCTCAAGCAGTCCTTCTCTGTTTTAATCTTCTCATAATTTATTTGGCAATCGTCATACCCTCGGGTAGATCGTTCTCACGTATATATCAGAAACAGGATAGGACCGAGTACAAGCCCTGTGGGGACTCTGTGGGACTCCACTGGTGGGTTCACGCCAATCTGAGGTCTCACCCTCAATGTAACTCTTTGCTTCCTATTGCTTAGGTATATTCCCCTTATCCACTAGAGCATCTTTCCAGTTACTCCTGCCTGTCCCTCCAACTTATGTACTCAGCCTTTATGGGGTACTGAATCAAAGGCTTTCCGACAGTCCCTACAAAAAATGCAGTCCTTCCCCAGCATTCTCCTTTCTTGCATAATTCTTTGTCACCTTATCATAGAATTGTATTAAGCCAGAAGGCAATATTTACCCTCCCTGAACCCATGTTTGAGATTTGTCACGCAAGTTTACCTTCTCTCTAGATGTGTACTATATTTTTTTCTTCACGACCTTCTCCATCACTTTGCTTGGAATACAAGTTAAGGACACTGGCCCCCCTGTATATCAGTGCCTCTTGTCTGTCAGACTTTTTGTATATTGGGACCAATTAGCCGCCTTCCCATATTTTCGGTAGGTCTCACCGATCTCACAGTGACCCTACTAACTACTATGCGAGAGTGGCAAGCAGAGAGCCTCTGCTATTACATCTTTCCACTACCCATTGGTGATATACCATCTGAAACCAACAGCCTTCGCACATCCAGATCCAACCAGGGTGTCCTCGCCTTGACCTCCACTCTTGCGTATTTGAATCCTTCCAAGGCCGCCTGTTTACTGCCCCCTTCCTCCTAGCGCAGTGACCCTCACCGTGTTCTATTGTGAAGGACCTCCTGGAACCTCCTTGTTGAGTTCTTCACACACACCTCCTTTGTCATTCTCTGTATACCTGTACCTCTGCCTGATTCAAAGCTTCATTACCTGTTCTTTCTCTATTGTTTTCCTTCTGATGTGAATGTGGAGTAGCTTTGGATCGGTCTTGGCTTTTGCTTGCTATATCATTTTTCATAATTTTCTCTCCTTCCCTTCTCACACTAACATACTCATTCCTGGTTTCTCTGGTATCTCTCTCTGCCTTACTGGTGTTTCTTTTATTTTGAAAATTCCTCCCACGCCCTTTTGTTCAGTACCTGTTGCTTCCATACATGCCCTGTTAAACCCTGGTTTCTATTTTTGCTTCTCGGATTTTTCCCTTTGGGCCCGGGATAATACCTGTTTACTGCCTCCAGACACTTTTCGGGTAACATAGTCCATCATGTCTTGTACCGACTTTATCTCTGAGGTCTGTGTCCCAAGGAATGTCCCTTAATCTCTCTCATAGATCTGCTCGTGCTGGCTGGATCTCTCTCCCTCAAGGGCTCTTGCAAAAAAAAAACAACGCTTGGCTGTACGCTTGGGAAATCTCTGCTTCGCAGGCAACGGGTGTGCCCATGGGAGAGGTGCAGCAAACCAGGTGACCTTGGATAGGTTCGAAATTACAAGAGATGAAGTCAAAAGCACCTATTGGAGCTGGATGTGAGACACAGCTGTTGGGCCGGATGGAATCTCGCCATGGGTATTGAAAGAGTGTGGCAGGAGCACTTTGCTTACCACTCTCCATAGTGTATAGTAAAGTCACTGGAAACGGGGGACCTACCAGAAATTGGAAGTCTGGTAATGTAGTACCAATATACAAAAAGGGTGACAGACAAGAGGCACTGAACTACAGGCCAGTGTCCTCCTAACTTGTTATACCATGCAAGGTGATGGAGAAGATTGCGAGAAAAAACCTAGTAACACATCTAGAGAGAAGAGACTTCGTGACAACCCATCAACATGGGTTCAGGGAGGGTAATCTTGCCTTACAGGCTTGATAGAATTCATGATCAGGTGACAAGAATTAAGCAAGAAAGAGAAGGGTGGGCGGACTGCATTTTTTTGGACTGTCGGAAAGCCTTTGACACAGTACCACCAATAAAAGGTTGATGCATAAGCTGGAGAAACAGGCAGGAGTAACAGGTAGGGCGCTCCAGTGGATAAGGGAGTACCTAAGCATAGGAAGCAGAGAGTTACAGTGAGGGGTGAGACCTCAGACTGGCGTCAAGTCACCAGTGGATTCCACAGGGCTCTGTACTTGGACCTATCCTGTTTCTGATATACGTAATGATCTCCCAGAGGGTATAGACTCATTTCTCTCAATGTTGCCGATGACGCCAAAATTATGAGAAGGATTAAGACAGAGGAGGACAGCTTGAGACTCAAGAAGACCTGGACAAGCTGCAGGAATGGTCGAACAAATGCTGTTAGAGTTTAACTCAAGCAAAATGTAATGTAATGAAATATAGGGTAGGAAGCAGGAGACCAGATACAAGGTATCATTTGGGAGATGAAATACTTCAAGAGTCAGAGAGAGAGAAAGACCTGGGGGTTGATATCACGCCAGACCTGTCCCCTGAAGCTCATATCAAGAGGATAACATCAGCAGCATATGCCAGGTTGGTGATGATAACGTCAAAATATTGCTAAATTCGATTATTTTTAGTACAAAACAAAATGCAAGATAACTTGCTTAAAAGTGCAATATAAGCGAAATTTTGAGATTTGAAGGCCAAATCACATATCGTGAGAAAACATTAAGTAGTATCGAAATATTGGTAAAATCGATTATTATTACGAAAAATCACACTACATGAAAACTTGAAAAAAATCACTATATTACCAAATTTAAAGATTTTAACTTCAAATCATAAAGCGAGTTTTCGTATTATTTAGATCCTAGAAAAGACATGAAAATGTTGTTTCCAATACAAATGATAAAAATCAATGTGTTTTCATTAGAATTAACTAAAATCTTCCTGACTTTCCGTTTATATTACCGATGGAAAATGTCCACGTAAAACCGCTCTAATCCGGCTGAAATGTCGATATATGCAATAAAAACATAACTTCTCCCCTTTTCAATATCTTACTCAGTGTTTTAACGACAAACAAATAGTTGATTGAAAATGAAGTATTTAAGGATAATTTCTAATCAATTATGTGTTTGCATCATTTTTATCGTATGTTTAATGAACTAATAACAATAAACTGAAAATTCTGAAAAACGTGAAAAAACGGCAAAATATTGCCTAATTCGATGATATTCGTGGAATCACACTACATGAAAAGGTGAAAAAAGTCACTATATTACATAATTTGAGGATTTTAACTTCAAATCATAAAGCGAGTTTTCATATTAATTAGATCCTAGAATAGACATATGAAAATGTTGTTTCCAATACAAATGATAAAAATCATTAGAATTAACTAAAATCTTCCTGACTTTCCGTTTATATTACCGATGGAAGATGTTCACGTAAAACCACTCTAATCTAGCTGAAACGTCGATATACGCAATAAAAAACAGAACTTCTGCCCTTTTCAATATCTTTCTTAGTGTTTTATCGCGAGAACAAATAGTTGATTGAAAATGAAGTGTTTAAGGTTAATTTCTAATCAATTATGTGTTGGCATCATTTTTATCGTATGTTTAATGAATTAATAATATTAAACTGAAAATTCAGAAAAACGTTTAAAAACGGCAAAATATTGCCTAATTCGATGATATTTTGTCTAAATCACAAAAAGAAAAAGGTGATGATAAACGTCAAAATATTGCTAAATTCGATTATTTTTAGTACAAAACAAAATGCAAGATAACTTGCTTAAAAGTGCAATATAATGCGAAATTTTGAGATTTGAAGGCCAAATCACATATCGTGAGAAAACATTAAGTAGTATCGAAATATTGGTAAAATCGATTATTATTACGAAAAATCACACTACATGAAAACTTGAAAAAAGTATTACCAAATATTACCAAATTTAAAAATTTTAACTTCAAATCATAAAGCGAGTTTTCGTATTATTTAGATCCTAGAAAAGACATGAAAATGTTGTTTCCAATACAAATGATAAAAATCAATGTGTTTTAATTAGAATTAACTAAAATCTTCCTGACTTTCGGTTTATATTACCGATGGAAAATGTCCACGTAAGACCGCTCTAATCCGGCTGAAATGTCGATATATGCAATAAAAACATAACTTCTCCCCTTTTCAATATCTTACTCAGTGTTTTAACGACAAACAAATAGTTGATTGAAAATGAAGTATTTAAGGATAATTTCTAATCAATTATGTGTTTGCATCATTTTTATCGTATGTTTATTGAACTAATAACAATAAACTGAAAATTTAGAAAAACGTGAAAAAACGGCAAAATATTGCCTAATTCGATGATATTTTGTTTAAAGCACAAAAAGAAAAAGGGATGATAAATGTCAAAATATTGCTAAGTTCGATGATTTTTAGTACAAAACAAAATGCAAGAAAACTTGCTTAAAAGTGCAATATAATGCGAAGTTTTGAGATTTGAAGGCCAAATCACATATTGTGAGAAAACATGAAGTAGTATCGAAATATCGGAAAAATCGAATATTTTTACGTGGAATCACACTACATGAAAAGATGAAAAAAGTCACTATATTACATAATTTGAAGATTTTAACTTCAAATCATAAAGCGAGTTTTCATATTAATTAGATCCTAGAATAGACATATGAAAATGTTGTTTCCAATACAAATGATAAAAATCATTAGAATTAACTAAAATCTTCCTGACTTTCCGTTTATATTACCGATGGAAGATGTTCACGTAAAACCACTCTAATCTAGCTGAAACGTCGATATACGCAATAAAAACAGAACTTCTTCCCGTTTTCAATATCTTTCTTAGTGTTTTATCGAGAAACAAATAGTTGATTGAAAATGAAGTGTTTAAGGTTAATTTCTAACCAATTATGTGTTGGCATCATTTTTATCGTATGTTTAATGAATTAATAATATTAAACTGAAAATTCAGAAAAACGTTGAAAAACGGCAAAATATTGCCTAATTCGATGATATTTTGTCTAAATCACAAAAAGAAAAAGGTGATGATAAACGTCAAAATATTGCTAAATTCGATTATTTTTAGTACAAAACAAAATGCAAGATAACTTGCTTAAAAGTGCAATATAATGCGAAATTTTGAGATTTGAAGGCCAAATCACATATCGTGAGAAAACATTAAGTAATATCGAAATATTGGTAAAATCGATTATTATTACGAAAAATCACACTACATGAAAACTTGAAAAAAGTCACTATATTACCAAATTTAAAGATTTTAACTTCAAATCATAAAGCGAGTTTTCGTATTATTTAGATCCTAGAAAAGACATGAAAATGTTGTTTCCAATACAAATGATAAAAATCAATGTGTTTTCATTAGAATTAACTAAAATCTTCCTGACTTTCCGTTTATATTACCAATGGAAAATGTCCACGTAAAACCGCTTTAATCCGGCTGAAATGTCGATATATGCAATAAAAACATAACTTCTCCCCTTTTCAATATCTTACTCAGTGTTTTAACGACAAACAAATAGTTGATTGAAAATGAAGTATTTAAGGATAATTTCTAATCAATTATGTGTTTGCATCATTTTTATCGTATGTTTAATGAATTAATAACAATAAACTGAAAATTCAGAAAAACGTGAAAAAACGGCAAAATATTGCCTAATTCGATGATATTTTGTTTAAAGCACATAAAGAAAAAAGGGATGATAAACGTCAAAATATTGCTAAATTCGATGATTTTTAGTACAAAACAAAATGCAAGAAAACTTGCTTAAAAGTGCAATACAATGCGAAGTTTTGACATTTGAAGGCCAAATCACATATCGTGAGAAAACATGAAGTAGTATCGAAATATTGGAAAAATCGAATATTTTTACGTGGAATCACATTACATGAAAAGATGAAAAAAGTCACTATTACATAATTTGAGGATTTTAACTTCAAATCATAAAGCGAGTTTTCATATTAATTAGATCCTAGAATAGACATATGAAAATGAGAAACAAATAGTTGATTGAATATGAAGTGTTTAAGGTTAATTTCTAATCAGTTATGTGTTGGCATCATTTTTATCGTATGTTTAATGAATTAATAACAATAAACTTAAAATTCAGAAAAACGTGAAAAAACTGCAAAATATTGCCAATATTCGATGATATTTTGTTTAAATCACAAAAAGAAAATAGGGATGATACTTATATACCGAAAATATGCCAATTACTAAAAGTAGCGAGGGATCGCATTTTGCTCAAACCCTCCCTGCAGTTTTCAAATTATAACAAACATCCCAAATTCGACAATTGAGCCATATTTTGGAGCCAAGTTCTGGCTCTCTGCACGTATTCGCAGTTTGAAATGACGAATTTTTATATCGAAAATATGCCAATTACTGAGAGCGCCTATGTGTCACATTTTGCCCAAACCCACCCTGCAGATTTCAAAATATCCCAAACATTCCAAATTCGAAGCTTGAGCCATATTTGGGAGCCAATTTCTGGCTCTCTACACATATTCGCAGCTTGAAATTACGACATTTAATACTGAAAATATGCATATTACTGAGAGCGGTGAAGGGTCACATTTTGCCCAAACCCCCCAGCCGTTTTAAAATATATCACAAACATCCCAAATTCGACCGTTGAGCCATATTTTGGAGCCAAATTCTGTCTCTCTGCACGTATTTGCAGTTTTAAATTAACACTCTTTGCACCGAAATTATGCTAATTACTGAAAGCGGCGATAGATCACATTTAGCCCAAACCCTCCCTGCAGTTTTCGAAATATCCCAAACTTCCCAAATTCAACGCTTGAGCCATATTTTGGAGCCAAATTCTGGCTCTCTGCACGTATTCGCAGTTTGAAATTACGAATTTTTATACCAAAAATATGCCAATTACTGGGAGCGGCGGTGGGTCACATTTTGCCAAAACCCCCATGCAGTTTTAAAATATATCACTAACATCCTAAATTCGACCCTTGAACCATATTTCGGAGCCAAATTCTGGCGCTCTGCACGTAATCGCAGTTTGAAATTACGACATTTTATACCGAAAATACGCCAATTACTGAGAGCGGCGATGGGTCACATTTTGCACAAACCCCTCTGCAGTTTTCAAAATATCCGAAACATCCCAAATTCGACCCTTGAGCCATATTTTGGAGGCAAATTCTGGCTTTCTGCATGTATTCGCAGTTTGAAATTACTACTTTTATACCGAAAATATGCCAATTACTGAAAGCAGCGAGGGATCGCATTTTGCCCAAACCCTCCCTGCAGTTTTCAAAATATCCCAAACATCCCAAATTCAACCCTTCAGCCATATTTTGGAGCCAAATTCTGGCTCTCTGCACATATTCGCAGTTTGAAATTACGACTTTTTATACCGAAAATATTGCAATTACTGAGAGCGGCGATGGGTCACATTTTGCCCAAACCCCAACTGCGGTTTTCAAAATATCCCAAACATCCCAAATTCGACGATTGAGCCATATTTTTGAGCCAAATTCTGGTTCTCTGCACGTATTCGCAGTTTGAAATTACGAATTTTTATACCGAAAATATGCCAATTACTGATAGAGCGATGGGTTACATTTTGCCCAAACCCACCTTGCAGTTTTCAAAATATCCCAAACATCCCAAATTCGACGATTGAGCCATGTTTTGGAGTCAAATTCTGGCTCTCTGCACGTATTCGCAGATTGAAATAACGAAATTTTATACCCAAAATATTCCAATTACTGCAAGCGGCGATGGGTCATATTTTGTCCAAACCCCCACTGTTGTTTTCAAAATATCCCAAACACTCCAAATTCGAAGATTGAGCCATATTTTGGAGCCAAATTCTGGCTCTCTGCACTTATTCGCAGTTTGAAATTACGACTTTTTATACCGTAAATATTCCAATTACTGAGAGCAGCGATGAGACACATTTTGCCCAAACCCCCACTGCAGTTTTCAAAATATCCCAAACACCTCAAATTCTACGATTGAGCCATATTTTGGAGCCAAATTCTGGCTCTCTGCACGTATTCGCAGTTTGAAATAACGAATTTTTATACCGAAAATATGCCAATTACTGAGACCGGCGATGGGTCACATTTTGCCCAAACCCCCTGCAGTTTTAAAATATATCACAAACATCCCAAATTCGACCCTTGAACCATATTTCGGAGCCAAATTCTGGCTCTCTGCATGTATTCGCAGTTTGAAATTTGGGATATTTTGAAAACCGGAGTTGGGGTTTGGGCAAAATGTGACCCATCGCCGCTCTCAGTAATTGCCATATTTTCGGTAAAAAAAGTCGTAATTTCAAACTGCGAATACGTACAGTGAACCAGAATTTGGCTCCAAAATATTGCTCAATCGTAGAATTTGGGATGTTTGGGATATTTTGAAAACCGCTGTTGGGGTTTGGTCAAAATGTGACCCATCGCCGATCTCAGTAATTAGCATATTTTCGGTATAAAAAGTCGTAATTTCAAACTGCGAATACGTGCAGAAAGCCAGAATTTGGCTCGAAAATAGGGCTCAAGCGTCGAATTTGGGATGTTTGGGATATTTTGAAAACTGCAGGGAGGGTTTGGGCAAAATGAGATCCATCGCTGCTTTCAGTAATAGGCATATTTTCGGTATAAAAGTAGTAATTTCAAACTGGGAATACATGCAAAGAGCCAGAACTTGCCTCCAAAATGTGGCTCAAGGGTCGAATTTTGGATGTTTCGGATATTTTGAAAACTGCAGAGGGGTTTGGGCAAAATGTGACCCATCGCCGCTCTCTGTAATTGGCATATTTTCGGTATAAAATGTCGTAATTTCAAACTGCGAATACGTGCTGAGAGCCAGAATTTAGCTTCAAAATATGGCTCAAGGGTCGAATTTAGGATGTTTGTGATTTATTTTAAAACTGCAGGGGTGTTTGGGCAAAATGTGACCCATCGCTGCTCTCAGTAATTGGCATATTTACGGTATAAAAAGTCGTAATTTCAAACTGCGAATAAGTGCAGAGATCCAGAATTTGGCTCCAAAATATGGCTCAAGCGTCGAATTTGGGATGTTTGGGATATTTTGAAAACTACAGTGGGGTTTTGGGCAAAATGTGACCCATCGCCGCTCTCAGTAATTGGCATATTTTCGGTATAAAAAGTCGTAATTTCAAACTGCGAATACGTGCAGAGAGCCAGAATTTGGCTCCAAAATATGGCTCAAGCGTCGAATTTGGGATGTTTGGGATATTTTGAAAACTGCAGGGAGGGTTTGGGCAAAATGCAATCCATCGCTGCTTTCAGTAATTGGCATATTTTCGGTATAAAAGTCGTAATTTCAAACTGCGAATACGTGCAGAGAGCCAGAACTTGGCTCCAAAATGTGGCTCAAGGGTCGAATTTGGATGTTTCGGATATTTTGAAAACTGCGAGGGGTTTGGGCAAAATGTGACCCATCGCCGCTCTCGTAATTGGCATATTTTCGGTATAAAATGTCGTAATTTCAAACTGCGAATACGTGCAGAGAGCCAGAATTTGGCTCCAAAATATGGCTCAAGGTCGAATTTGGGATGTTTGTGATATATTTTAAAACTGCAGAGGGTTTGGGCAAAATGTGACCCATCGCCGCTCTCAGTAATTGGCATATTTTCGGTATAAAAATTCGTAATTTCAAACTGCGAATAAGTGCAGAGAGCCAGAATTTGGCTCCAAAATATGGCTCAAGCGTCGAATTTGGAATGTTTGGGATATTTTGAAAACTACAGGGGGGTTTGGGCAAAATATGACCCATCGCCGCTCTCAGTAATTGGCATATTTTCGGTATAAAAATTCGTAATTTCAAACTGCGAATACGTGCAGAGAGCCAGAATTTGCTCCAAAATATGGCTCAATCGTCGAATTTGGGATGTTTGGGATATTTTGAAAACTGCAGGGAGGGTTTGGGCAAAATGCGATCCATCGCTGCTTCAGTAATTGGCATATTTTCGGTATAAAATTCGTAATTTCAAACTGCGAATACGTGCAGAGAGCCAGAATTTGGCTCCAAAATATGGCTCAAGGGTCGAATTTGGGATGTTTGGGATATTTTGAAAACTGCAGGAGGGTTTGGGCAAAATGTGACCAATCGCCGCTCTCAGTAATTGCATATTTTCGGTAAAAAATTCGTAATTTCAAACTGCGAATACGTGCAGAGAGCCAGAATTTGGCTCCAAAATATGGCTCAAGGGTCGAATTGGGATGTTTGGGATATTTTGAAAACTGCAGGGGGGTTTGGGCAAAATGTGACCATCGCCGCTCTCAGTAATTGGCATATTTTCGGTATAAAAATTGTAATTTCAAACTGCGAATAAGTGCAGAGAGCCAGAATTTGGCTCCAAAATATGGCTCAAGCTTCGAATTTGGGTGTTTGGGATATTTTGAAAACGGCAGGGGGGTTGGGCAAAATGTGAACCATCGCGCTCTCAGTAATTGCATATTTTCGGTATAAAATTCGTTTTCAAGCTGCGAATACGTGCAGAGAGCCAGAATTTGCTCCAAATATGGCTCAAGCGTCGAATTTGGGATGTTTGGGATATTTTGAAAACTGCAAGGTGGGTTTGGGCAAAATGTGACCCAT